>CAJYYI030000414.1:0-19626 GCA_913789915.3 Sphecodes monilicornis
GGAAGAAATTTTTATTTTACGTAAAGATCCGCAGTTTAATGATTAGCTTCTGTTTCGACTGGAACTGTATTTTGCAGAACAACCGGTGACAAACGAACTTTGGCCGACATGTCTCTGCTCGAGGATTCAACGAGCGCTTCGGCGAGAATGACGCCGTCTAAATTCTCCACTTCTCACGGATACGGTATAGTACTTGATTATTCAGAATATAAATGCAATACATTCAATCCACCGGAGAGTTCTGTCCAGCTTCGAAAACTATTACATTTAAAAATGGACAGTACCTTCGGGCAGACCGAATATTTTTATCGCAGCATATTATAATAGGCTATAAAAATCTCACATCCATAGGGTGTTTTTCGATCGGATGTTTGATTCATGTGCTTCCATCTTATCCAACCGACGGTGAAAGAGCCAAGGTGGACATTCTTAAATTGGACAACCTACTTTTGCATGATCCTGTAACGCGCGATTTACGGGCGTATCCTGGACCTTTAATTAAGCAAGTGTAATCAATATATTTATATGTCTAAGCATGCCTATCATTTTGAGTAGATCAATCATCTGTAATTTTGCATGTTGCAGCCAATTGTTTGTAACACCTTCGAATATGCCTGCTTAGAATATGGTATCTAATCCGATATACCTTTAAGTTTCCACATATTTTTTAACTGCGACGTTTGTTCATCGTATAGGGGCGTCACGCATAAAAAGACAATTATCGAGTATTGCGAGAATAAAATAAAGAAAGCAGCAGCGAACGAAGAAATGGCCGATCGTGCCTCGTACATACTATTGTATGAATTAATGATCATGCTGATCCAACAAAACGGCGTAAGATATATCCCTCAATGTTCTGATATCTCTCTGATGTTCATTCACTTCTATTATAATAACAAGGAATTTTAATACGAAATCGGACATGAACTTTTACACTGACCTAATGATTGTACGTGTGGTTACAGAATGTTGTCGGTGTCGACATAGCGGCGTTGTTGCTCAGAAACAAGGAAGCGTATCCTTACGAATTGACTAAGAAGCCCCAGGATTCGGGAAGAAGAGAGTCGGTGATATCTCAGAGATCAGAAGTAGGTGGGGATGGATTTCAGAGTATCCAAGATGTTACCGCGGCGGTCTCGGAGAAACCGGAAAGCAAACCGCGGAAAAGCGTTGAGCAAATAACAGACGAATTCCGAAACACATTGCTGTACGGTTTGGTTCAAGAAGCGCTGGGTACGTCTCCGTTCAATCTGTGTCTTTTTGATTGTTCGAATTATGGCGATATTGTTATCCTCGTCGCTTCTGTTGCCCACAGAGTATGCTATGAACGAGGGATTATGGGGGCACGCGCTGTTCCTGGCCAGCAAGCTGGACAAACGCACCCACGCGTCCGTGATGACACGGTTCGCGAATAGTTTACCGTACCACGACCCATTGCAGACGTTGTACCAGCTGCATTCTGGTCGCGTACCGGCCGTTGTCACCGGTATCTCGGATCCACAATGGGACGATTGGCGGCCACATTTAGCTATGATCATCTCCAACACGTCCTCGAATCCGGAGATTAATCGTCGCTCGATCACCACTCTCGGGGACACGCTATCCGCGCGAGGAGATACCCACGCCGCTCATTTCTGCTACATCCTCTCGCAGGTCGACTTCGGAGCCTACGGGGCGAGCAACGTAAAATTGGTGCTCATCGGCGCAAACCACCATAAACCGTACAACACGTTCCTCACGACGGAAGCGGTGATGCTCACGGAAATCTACGAATACGCGAGAAACCTGAGCGAGCCGGGATTCACGTTGGTCGATCTGCAGACCTTCAAGTTCGATCTGGCGTCGAAGATGATGGATCACGGGCTGATAGAGAAAGCGTTGTTGTATATAGAACAGATTGCTGTGAATATCGCCACCGAACCGTCCAAGTACAAGAAGTCGTTCATCTGCGCGGTGTACAACCTCGGGGACAGGATCAAATACCACGACCCGGTCTACAAGGACTCCACCGACGAAATTATCACTGTCCCTTGGTTCGATAATTTAGCTGAGATTGTTAGCAAGTGCACTGTAAGTTCAAACGACATTACTTTGGTGGATTCGATTATTCTAGTACTAAATGTCACATTTTTTCGCAGAGTGGGGAAATAGTTGAGAACAACGCCTACGGATCGCACGCGAAGCAGGAGTCGTACGGTAGCGTGCAAGCTCAAGAAATGTACGAGGTGAAGCACCCACAACAGCAGCTGCAACAACAACAACAACAACAACAACAAGCGCAACACTGGAATCCTCCTCAAGGGGAGTACAGAGAGGGTCCGCCGTCGTTGATGGACGTTCCTTCGACCGATGTGCAATCAGAATGGCAACCGTTATCCTTGCCGTCCAATATGCCGGACACGTATGACCAATCCGTGCAATATGCGAGAAACAACGACGAATCTTACCAACAATCGCAGCAGCAAGATTATTGGAACCAAGACTCTTATTACCAGAGCAATTACGGAAGGAACGATTGCAGTGTTGCTAATTGGCAGCAGCAGTCAACCAGTGCTCCGTATCCCTCGGAACAAGGTGATACCGACAATTCTCAGCTACAGGAAAAATGGAACTATGAGGTAAGAGTTGGTCGTTGCAATAAATTAGCTTAACTCTTTCGTTTCAACCTCTCCTCAGTTTTGCTGATCGTGTGCGGGGTGTTCCTATTGAAATATAGGCGGATGGTTTTATACAGTTACCAAACAGTCTAGCAAGTTCACAAATTTTCCGTAAAATCACTCTCCTCTATTCGAACGCATTCGTTATCAATCAAAATTAAATTTTAATACTATCAGAGTCGTTAACACTTTAGAATTCTTTTCTCGAGGCTTTCTGCAAATAAATTACGACTCTGAAGTAGTCTATGGTAACGAACGAGTTAATGGGGACGAACGGGACACCCTAAGCACCCCACTGCTTCGAGCAGACTCTTAACAAAGCTTCTCCAGTAGACATGAAAATAACGTAATTTTGTTTCACCTTTTTCTTGATGCTCGTATACGGACAGAAGGAAACGGAAGATAAAACAGCCACTCCTGAAGTAAGTAATTACGCGCTCACTGCGGATAGTAGTATCGTTCCCGGCGACTGCTCGTTGGACGGAGCCAACGTTAGCTCGTTACGTCGGCGCAAAGTATTAAGCGGCACTCTAGCGAGACCAGTCGGAGGAATCGTTTCCGGTTCTTCCTCGGAATCGAATATCGGTATCTCGTCGTCGTCGCCGGTTTCGAATCCCTATCACACGAGCCACATAAACGAGATCAAGTTCACGAAACCTTTGAAAAAACTGATCACCTATCCAAAGATCACGACGAACTATCCAAAGCTTTTACCGAGCAATAAATCTCCTCCGAGAGACGCGAGAAAGATTAAGAAGATAGACGGTAGATACGTGAAGCCGCCTTCCTTGGAACCTCCTGTGTTCTTGAAATGCAAAGTCAAAAAGAAGTCGGACCACGATAACGATAAGATCCCGAGCGAACCGGAGCCTCTGGCTAACGAGGATTGTTTCAAAACGTCGGCGACCACCACCGATTTAGATGTGCAGTTCACCGAGGTCAGCTTGGAGGCGATCTCTAAGCTCGACTCGCGATTAGGGAGAAGAACGCCTGGCCCCTCCCCCGATATCGATAGTCAGACGTTGAAGCAGTATTGTAACTTCGAGGATAAAAAGGTTATGAGAGTAGCCCCCCATATTCGAAGGAAAGACGTGATTTGCGACACGGTGGACGCCTGGTCCTACGCGAACTCCTCGCAGAATTCCTCTGAATTCTGTCGGTACAAGCCGCTTGTCTTCGGCGGAACCTATCCGATAGATTTACCGGTCAGGCCGGTTCGAAGTGATCTTAACCTGGCCGAGCTTACCGATCTCCCTGTCGAAAAGTTAGTCATGAAAACGTATGATATCGATGTCCCAACGAATTGTGAGTAGACGACGACGACGACACGGGTGTGCTCGATGCTGCGATTTTTGTGTTTTGATAACCAGTAGCCGATTCTTATAGATTTTTATGCGCTAAGTCGTTCTCCTCCACCATCATCAGTTTCATACTGGAAATGTTATGTGAACTTACGATTAAGTTACTTCCGAGCCATTCGAATCGTCCAGGATTCGCCGCCTGGCCGCAGATGTCGATCGAACTTGCAGGATTTCTTGTGTTAGGTTGTTGCATATAAAATGTCCCATTTTACAATGCAAATATTATGAAGTGTTTCGGTCAAGAAATACTATCGGAACCTGCAGGTTTATTGTATGCCATTTTAAGGGACGAGGCTGATCATTGAGGTCGTTTATCTTCATTTCTTGTTTAGATATCTAGTGTTGCATTTGAACAATAAATTTGGTAGTAAATGAATGCACTATTCATCGATGGTAGAAAAATTCGATTTACGCAATCAAGAAACTCGTAGTTGGCAGAGTGTGTTGATTACAATGGCGCTTGCTCTGGTGAACAGGATTTATTTAGGAAAAAGTAGTGTTTGTTTAATCCAACTGTCATAACCTAATACAATTCCAGAATTTTGCGAGTTTGCACGAAACTTGCGAGCACACGGCGAATTTTGCCCGATTTTTCTTCAGTTCTTCCGCGTCGAGAAAGCCTGCCGGATGTTTTGCGTTGTTTATAGAGTGTCGGTTGTTAACGAAGCTCTTTGATACAGAGTAATTCTAGAACCGGGTCCATAGAACTAGCTCTCTGTTTTAGATGTCACTTTATGTACACGAGTCTGTTATTGTTAAATATACAATAAAGTTTCCTATATGTATATATATATCATCGAATGTGGATTTTTCAAGACCGCGCCTTTTTTGTTGTCTTCATTTAACAACAACGATTGTACAATATATTGTTTGTTGCGCAAGCAAAGTTTTTCACTGCTTACTGTGATAGCTGCGCGGATGTACCAGAATGTCCAGAACGCGTAGAACAGAACCACCACACAGCCAAATAAAGCCCTGGTTTACGGTTGCTGTTACAGTAAACAGTGATCAACTTTGCCGGAACAATTTTGCGATGATGAATCGTATACTTTATTTCAGCCACCGAAGCCGGCGATCTCGATGACCCCGTCGACGAGGAAGCAGTTCGACCCGCTGGAAGAGTTGGACGCGTTGGAGACACCGAAAACATCCACCAAGCAGACAGCTCCTTCTAAGAAACCTGCTGACATGCCGGCCGAGAAGAAACCGTCGAACACCGGAGGCTCTTGGATCGGCGGCCTGTTCAGCAAGTTTGCACCGAAACCGAAGAACCAAATGATTCTTCCCGATGACAGTAATCCAACGGTGAGAACCTCGCTCTCTGGGTTGCGTGAGGCACGCGGAGACAGAGCTGGGGAAAATCGAAGCGCTTTGAGATAGCATTGAATCACGCAAGGAAATAGAATTATGAAAACATTGAGTCACTTAACCGTACCACCGGAATTGACTCATTACCTGCTCGTTAAATACAACAAAGTTTCAAACGAAAGTTATTCGACCTGTATTGAAACATATAACGTGATCATTAATTTTTTTACGTTTGGCTCTTTTAGCAAAATGTAAAGGTGACCTTGAAATCGTATCTCGTTAAGAATTATACTAATTATATTACATTGTATATATCGGTTAATGTCTAACAACTTTTGTTTCAAGTATTTGCCTGTGCAACAAGTAGGTTACGAATAAATTTAGGTGATACAATTAAGTGATTCAACCTGCATACATGGGGAAGCATTTAATCAATAGCAAATAAAATATTCGGATGATCTGTTTTAAATGCTCTGCCCTATGATTCCAATAGTATTACGCAAAATTATATCAGTTTTTATTCTCGTTCTTTCGAACATGTTTCAAATTTTACCCAGCTCTGCTGAAAAAAGATCTCTGAACAATCACGACAAATGGTTTCTATGTTTTATAAGGGCTCGCGCGGGTACTTGTGGTAGTTGAACGTCTCTGATTGTAACGGTCCCGGAGGAGCAGGCCAGTATACCTGATTGTTCGGACAATTAACAGCTAACGAATTATTTATATGTTCCGGTTTCAGATTTAACGTGTCGTTCTTAACACTTGCCGATGCGACTCCCTGTTTGAGCTCTGTAGTCTATGCCCCTGGTGAAAAGTATTCGATTAAACGAAGCGTCTATCAACTATTTACGATTAACTTATCAATCACGTTCGAAATTTTTATCGAATATTTTTTGCCAGGTGTTGTAGTTCCAGTGCAGCCACTGTGTATATCTGCAAACAAGGAATTTTCTATTTCAATCGATTGTGTGTTGCAACAGATCGTGTGGGATCCTGTGGCCAAGAAGTGGTCGAACAAGGACGAAGACGGGGACAGTGGTTCCACGACGTTAGCTCCTCCTCCAAAGGCTTCTGACATGGGGTTCAGACCACCAATAGCGGAGCAGCCCTCGCAGCCACCTCAGCTACCTCAGCTACCCTCGCAAGCCGACGAATCCGGCATTAATAAATTCAAATTACCGAAAGGAAGAAGTATGCGCGCTAATTACATAGACGTTATGAATCCGAATGTTTCAAAGAGCACAGCTGCACCTCCAAACGTGCCAACCCCCATAACGTCTCCGATTGTACCAATGGCAACCTCCTCGCCTCAATTATTCATTCCTGCGCCAGGTGTGTACACCATTCTTTTCGAATATACATAACGCTAGGTTTACGCAGCACTATTACATTACTTTATAGAAATAACGAGAACGCGTCCCGTAAACTTAGTGTTAAAGGGTTCGAATGTATGGCACATTCTGTATTGCAATTAATTTTCAGCGAACGATCTGAACGCGACCGTGACCTCTCTGACATCGACATCGACGCCCGTTGCACCGCCGGCGATCGTTCCCGAAAATGCATCTCAAGGAGTAAGTTTTTCAATGCAATTACCGCTATATTATTAGATACTACATTTCTCTTCTTTCCGTTACATTTCTGTGCACAGTCTTGTCACTACAAACATGTATAGATATACAACATTAACAATACAGTTTCACGTATGCGTCTATAGACTCGGACTAATCGTACACAATCCCGTTTATCGTCTTTAAGTTATGGCTGCAGTATGTGCCTCTACAGTTTCCGACTAATTGTACACAACCCCGTTTGTTATCTTTAAGTTATGGCTGCAGTATGCTGGTATGCAGATACGTTGTTCTTGACTCTGGAACTGTAATGTTAAGATGTTACTTTTTCTTACCGATTATTCCCTTTTGGGTAAAACACGATCGGTAATGTTTGAATATTTTCCCCTAGTTTTGTGCATCGTCTATTCCCCTGAACAGTAATGGCTCTCTTACGTTCACTTTCAGTTTATGTTTGTACCGTCTGTGTTTGTATAAACCTTAGAGAGTGAGGGGGTTACAGAGAGTGAGTTTAAAGAGACTTTTTCTTTCTTCAGAAAAATGCGATTCGATATTAAAAAAAGAGAGCGTGTTGTCGATAGTCTTGTAGCAGTTTCTTGAAAACCGTGTGCTTTTCTGCGTCACATTAACGATCATCGTACTAATTCGACTTTTCTCGAGATCGTAACAAATGTTCTTTCTCTTAGCCATCTGTGTTTAATCCACCTTTCTTTTTATGTTTTCTTTGCAAGCAGTCGGGGAGGCAGAATGATGTAGCCAAATAATAATTGTTCCAGCTAGTAAGGACTATTTTATTAATTTTATACATTGTTCTCATTATCGTGCACGCATGGTATGCACGCATGGTGTTTCATCTGCCAGGATGGTTCAGACTGTAAATAACATGTATGCGCGTTTGGTACGACAAACTTTAGTTCTCTGCAATCTTCTGGACAATCCGAACGAATCGATGTTAGCGCATCTATGCCTGTAGGAAAAGATAAAGCAGCAGGAAATGGGGTACAGTGTTTGAAATGCTGTCCCTTAACACTTCGAGTGCCACGTCGATCATCATATATGACTGATACAATATTTTTACTAAAATTAATTTTTTACCACCATTCTTTACTAAAATTAATTTTTTACCATCATTGAACTAAATTTTTTTAAGATCTACAAAGTGGTGTGAGAAACTTTGTCTTTTTTATTTTATTCGTATTATTGGACAAGCTGTTTTGATTTTGTGTGACTTTCATGGGGTTTGGCGTGGCATTCAACGTGTTAATGCATCCATGCCTTCTTTCTTTTGCTATTAACCACCTCGTTTTTGTTAATACTTTGCCTATCTAACAATCTTTTAAAAGTTAAGCTAATAGACTATTCTGGTAGCTGAAGTGTTCACATTACTTCGGAAGCTTCGTGCTGGTTTAACAATTAACATTTATTTCTATGCACGTAGACAATTTTTCTGGTACATAGAGCACTGAGAGGTTTCAGGTTGGCATCGTAACACACGGTATAGGACACAGTAGAGTATTTGTGTGATGATTCTGAGCATGACTGATTTTTACAATGAAATTACACTTTTACTATAAAAAATATTGCGTTTGTTATACGGCGATGCGAGAGGCTTGCAACAGCGATCACTTCAACTATTTCTTTCCATTGGAAGAAAAGAATATAGTGGTGCATTTGGAAAGCATTTTTGTTTGTACTACTTAGCATCGGTGTTGCATACTCCTCGCATACGTTGATGCTTAATCATTGCGAAAGACCGAGTACTGGTTAGTGAGACAAGATTGTTGTGTTGTATATGGCACACAGCTCTCTCGATGGAGCTCAACCAGCTCGTTATCGCGAGAGGTGCAGAGCTACACGATGAGGGATCCGCGTCTCCTCCCAAGGAACAAGGTAATCCTGCGGCGTTAGTCGTTTCTCATTCCAGAGGTGATCATTCATACATTCTACTGAGCTACACATGTTAGAAAACAGTAACTTATTTTTACCAGGTCGTCTCATAAGTAATGTCGCTTTTTCTCCAGCGTTCGCACTTATATTTTTAGAAAAATTTATAAGATGTGGCTTCATCCATTCTTCGATAACAACTTTAATTGTGAACGAACTTTATGTAAAGTAAAACGAAAGACTACATTACTCGTGAGATAGCCGAATATTATACAGTCGAACCTCGGTCAAATTACACCGCTGACACTTTTAACCTTCTTTCGAATTCATGTTCAAGTAAGTTTCGATTTCGACATACAGAGATCTCTCAGCAAAGTAAAGTTGTCTCGGGTTCTCGAGTTACTGAAATTCGACAGTATTAAATTAACCATACGGTACCCAAATCGAGGAGTATATTTTAATTGGCGTATTCTTCTAGGTAGAGTGGTTCCTGATGTATAAGGAGAGCAATAGTTTTCGCGAGTGATCGCGCTATAGAAGACTCCCTTTTCAATGGCCTTTTCCTACGATTCACGCACGATTATTCTGCCACTTAAAAAATACTCTGCATTCTCGATAGATAACATACAAGCCTTTTTACCTTTGATTTGTGCCACCGCCGTTCGGCTTTACTGCTAAATCAAGCTTACGTTCGTCATTCAATGGCAAAACTATGGGAAAGCTTGGTGAAGGATAGATTTTTGGTTGCGGCCCCCCACCAGTATACATTTTCATGGTTTTGACGATCATCGATCGACGCTGTTTATGCTTTTTGTTGCATTTAATCGTTCAACTTACGGAAGTCTTAAACAAGTAACTGTAAAGAAGAAGCGGAAGGATAATATTACATGATTATATTAATTTCTGTATTCCATCTTAGTTTCTTTTTCAATGCCAGATCGTTCGGAAACGGTATAACAAATCTTGTTCGATTAAAATCGATATATCTATGTTTTATAATTTTCATATGCGATTTCTGTTGACTGGTATTTTAATACGAATCTTTGCTTTTAGGGACCAACGATGTACAACCCGAGTGATATGAAGGATCACTCAGGGAAACCTATACAGCCGAGTCGGTATCCTCCGCGATAGAATTCGCGGGACGTTCCACGACGAGCTCGCTGATCAGGATCATTCACGCGAATCAAAGTTTTTGTAAGGCACACAGACACACCGGCAAAAATACCTCAGGATGAGTAAGTGAACGGCAGTGAACCCGCCACTTGTTTCAGTCGAGTGTACACAGCAGTTTCGAATCCAGTTTTAACTTCACTTGAGCTATTTACCAGTTTCTGTTGTTCAGCATATACTTTCCGCTCATGTTTAACCGAATTTCAATGGAAATAGATGCACAGGGTAGTGTTTCGTACGTTCAGTTTCCTTTTACACGAAATGTTTTCGCGGGCTCAACGAGATCAAGCGTAAGAATAGTGGAAATCTTAGATATTTTTCTTACTCTAACGCCGAGCGGGCTGAATCATGTTGCTGAACCGTTTTAGTGCGTTTAAAGTTCATACTGTTCTATAGCGTCGCTGATGAAGCGCCAGAATTCCAATAGCGAGGGAACGTAAATGAAACACAAGTCGAGATATAGAGAGAAAGAAAGAGCATGTGTGTGTGTGAAAGCGAGAGCGAGAGAGAAAGGAATGTTAAGAAGAGTATTGAATTGCACGTGAATCAATTGCGAAGTTAACTATAGCAGAAATAATGTTGATCGTATCGCGACAATTTGTTACACACGTCTACGGACACGATACGATATGAAGTCTGATTTTATACGCTGGATGGAATAACAATTATTGCATTATACAAAGGGAAGCGCCACGAGATATCGATGATGTAAGAAATGTTAGGTATATGACAAATTTTATGGATCCCATTGTTAGGTGATGTGCAATGCAGCTACTGTTATTAACTACCGAGCGAATTGTATCATTACATCGAGGTTGTAACTAATAAGAAGCCTGACTGCCATTCTATCGACGCGGATCGGAAAAATCGAAGTGCTTTGCGTCCTGCTTCTTCCTGTTTGCATTATTACACGAGCCCCGGGGTCTACTGAATTTTCGTTTCCTACTGTAAAGTCTTTCTTCTAGCAAATTAGATAGAGTAACGCAGAGCGAGACGAACGTTCCAACGACAAACATAGCCACCGCCGCCTTACGCATTTTTTTACTAAACAAATTGCCACACGATTTTTCTCGTCTATCCGCCGATATACATATATACCTTGTTCATACCAGTTGAAAGGTGCACAGTTTCCTTAACACTTTGCACTCTTGCAAAAAAGAAAAAAAAAGAAAGAATGATCAAAAAGTTGTCGGTACGCTATAAAGAATGGCAAAGTGTTAATCCCAGATTCAAGGAAAATGGTGCTTTTACAGCTTTCGAATATTCAATTCGTCGATTTATGCCATGAAATGTTTAATCTGCCAAAGCGATAGCAGACTCTTTTTAAAAAATGTATACTAACGATTGCTCCGAAAGTCTGTGCTTTTTCTGATCATTACTTTCGGTGCTATATTCCATACTTACACACATATATTTTAGCTAACGTTACGTATAAACCACAACCGGTCGTGGAGAACGTGGGAACTCGATGAACGAACGATAGAGATTTACGATGCGATGTACAAACACATAGGATAAGCCTTTGATCGGTTTTTCATGGTTGTGTCCAGCGTTTTGTGATAGGGCAACGATCGAGTGCAAAACGACGCATTGCGAAGACGGATCGAACAGAACGTGTCGAATATAAATCGCGTGTCCGTTGATTTGAAAGATGCGAAGAAACGTGTAGATTTTATTCCATTTGTGTCAGGAATTCGAGAGAAACGGGAAGGTTGAAGAATTCCAGTTTCATTTAGGTCAAATTAGATTCTTTCATCCCCGCCATTGATCACAATTGGAGTGACGCTGGTTTTGTCAATTCTTGCGAAATATACGGTAGATTACTTTCGGTTTTATACTCATGACATGAAACTATGCTTTCAAAGACGTATACATCGCGCATAAATTGTAGCATATTATAATGCGAACGCGTTCCTTAGTGTACGGTACATGTATATACGTATATATATATATATATATAGGTATCTATTGAAATTTTTGATTTGTACATATTATATAAGCGTAAGAGTCCTTCTGGGGAACACTACAAGAATACAGTTAGAGCAAAATCGATGACACCATTCATTCCCGAAAATCTGTATTCAAAATCAGAATAATTCTTTTTGTGAAAAATGGCATTTCGTTGCGAATAAGATATGTTTCTGTTTGCGTTGTTTCGTTATTTCAGCTATGATATATAAATTATTAGAACGAAGTTGGCATTCCGGTCGGTGCGTGAAATTGATTTTTGCCATGCTCGATAGTTTTTCTTTTGCCGGAGAAAAGAACTTCGCACGCATGTATGTAATAAATTAGGTAGCGAAAAGGTGATCGACGAGTAGATTGATCTACTCGAAACTCGCCGACGCGTTACACAGCGACATGCGAAAATGTTCATACACCGCTGACTTTTACCACTTTATGTTTTATTATTTTCATACTATTCTCGGTAAATTATAATATTAAATTTGCGAATGTTCTTCATTCCTGAATTGTATATGGTAAATTCGATTCCTATTAAGGTGTAGGCCGTTGGAGATAATTGTTGATTTAGTGTTACACTGAAAACAGAATTGTCAGTTGACAGCAAGTGTCACCAGTCTATGAATAGATCAAATTCTGTCACTGTAAATAGATACTTTCAATGAATCCGCAAACGACAGCAGGGGATACTATGAATACACGCGTTAAAGTTGAACAGAAGTATTAATTGAGCTGTATGTTATGTATGTATATGATGGTTTATGAGTGACTCGTTTCGGGCTTAATGTAACATATTCAGATATATATCTTTAATGCACTTTGCGGTTCAAACGTTCGATGTATGTTTATGGGAAAATATGGATAATGAGAAATGTATACTGCATATTATTACTACTACCACTATCCCATTATTACTGCTATTATAATAAAGAGTCGTACAGCATATGCATTTCGTAGTGCTGCTGTTATTCACCTCAGAACAATTACAACATTGGAGAGAGGGTTTCAGGGAAGGGAAGACGATACATACATTCTCTTTGTATTCTAATGCATGGAAGAATGTATAAGTGAAGCTGAAAATAACTTGTATCCATTCGCCAGTAAAATACAATATATGCTTATAAGTACAGCCAAGAATCATAAGATCTGTAAAACTTGAAAATAGCGCCATTTGTTAGTTAAAAAATTGTGTTACTTATTTAAATATTCGAAAGGTATAGATATTTTCTTTCTTAAATACCAATACGTCACTTACTATGTATATATTTTTTTTTTGCAAAAATACGCAGCCAACGGTGTATGAAACTATAAACCACCTGAATAATTCGTGACGGATTTGACATAGCGACTTACGGGCCGAGAGGCACAAATTTACTGTGCGCTTCTTGAACAACGCCACTATAGGCACTATACATGAGCCTGAAAAACATTAATTATGACAAATTTAGAGCAATAACAAATAATCCAAGGACATAGGGCCGTTCAGGGGAATCTTCTGCATCGACCTGATGCGAAGATAATGATCAAAAGTCGCGCATTGTTTAAATATTCATTAAATTAGTAAAAGGGGATCGAAAAACTGAATGGTGGCGCCATCCAGCGGCGAGACGGAGAAACCCAGAAACGGAAAAAATTCAATAACTCTCGCCGCTAGATGGCGCCACCATCCGTTTTTCGATCCCCTTTCACTATTTTAAAAAATGCGCGATTTCTCTCAGTTTTTTGCATTCAATCATTGCAGAAGATTCCCCTGAACGGCCCTATGTCCTTGGATTATTTGTTATTGCCCTAAATTTGCCATAATTAATGTTTTTCAGGCTCATGTATATATATATGGTCTAAGCAGAGCTGGCTAAGGGATCATCATAAAGCTTACTGCTTTATCAATTCGGGATCTAGAAATTAATTAAAGCGCCCCCTTCTCAGACATGAAGAACTAATCATTGGAGCACGGCAGACGATGTGGGGATGGCAAACTGTTCTGGTGGTCCGTGCGTTGACAACTGGTCAAGGGAACGAGTACCAACATTACCAAAAGAAATAAGTGTAGCTGCCAAGTGACAGCTGGTTTCGTTTTGTTGTATCAGTTATCTATTTGGAATGAATTTTTATTTTCTACAGATAATTTAGAATAACATGTGGTAAGCGGTGTAATAAATTTCCACTATCTCTGAAGTTTATTATAAAAACACTCGTCGAAATATAATTGTCTTTTATAAGTGTATTCTGGACATGGAATTATAGTGTACAATAACGAATGTTAACTTACTTTCTAAATGTTTATATTACTTACATTTCTTGTATATTAATTAATATATATTGCTATTTACTTTACCATTATAGAAATATATTAGAGAACTCATGTATCTCGCAAGTGTAATATTTATTGTGCTTGTATGTGTGTTTGAACAAATAAGGAAATTGCTTTGCTGCCAGCTATAATTAATCAATAACAAGATTGATAATAACCATGGAAAGTATCAGAGTCTAATAGCAATTACTCTGTTTCAGATATTTGTCTTAGCATTGATAAGGGAAAGATATTTTCCTACATTATTTTTGGCACGACCGAGAAGAAGACTAAGATGTTGTCCGCATTTAAACGACTAGCTGGGAAATCTGATGGAGTCGGTAATGTATCCCCAAGACCAGCTCATCAGTCTATGCCAACAACGTTACAGAGAAAATTTGCCAAAGGTGTACAATATAACAGTAAGTATGTCTTGTCCGTTTCTAATAAAACTATGAAGTATTTGTGATAATCCATTGTCATTTACAGTGAAAATTATTATAAAGGGTGATAGAAACGTGGGAAAGACTTGCTTATTTCATAGACTCCAAGGCCAAAAATTTATAGAAGAATATATACCAACGGAAGAGATACAAGTAACCAGCATTCAATGGAACTATAAAGCTACAGATGACGTTGTTAAAGTCGAAGTGTGGGATGTTGTAGATAAAGGTCGACGAAGAAAAAAATTCGATGGCCTGAAGATGGATAATTCTCAGTCGGAGAATATAATCGAGGAACCTGCGTTGGACGCGGAATTTCTCGATGTCTATAAAGGGACCAACGGTGTCATCATTATGATGGATATCACGAAATCCTGGACGTTCGATTATGTACAAAGGGAACTTCCAAAAATACCTAGCCATATTCCCGTTATCGTTATAGGAAACCATTGTGATATGGCTCATCATAGAACTGTTACATCGGATCACGTGACATATTTTATCGATTCGTTACACGAGAGATCGGCACAAGTAAATCTACTAGTAGTGTTAGCCGTAACGATGTAAAAAAATGTTAATTACTTTCTGTGCATTTCCTTTTGCAGGTAAGATACACGGAGTCGTCCATGAGAAACGGCTTTGGGTTAAAACTTCTGCACAAATTTTTCAATCTTCCATTCCTTCAGCTGCAACGAGAAACATTGTTGAAACAGCTCGAAACAAACGAGGAGGAAACGCGTTTGACGGTACAGGAACTCGACTTGTTCCAGGACAGCGACGATGCCGATTACAATAAATTTCTGGACAATCTCGTTAATAGAAGAAGAGCTATCGCCGACTCCGTCTCTGCCAGTATTCTAGTCTCTAACGTTACAACTTCGTTAAGCAATCATCATATATCGTCTTCTAATGGTAACATAAATGCGAACGCAGAAGTTAGAAGATCCATTTCGATGCCTGGTCCTATAGGAGGTGGAACGCCGATTCCAGTTAAAACTATAGATCTGAAAACATCGCCAAAGAAAGAGAATTTCAGTACTTTAGAGAACCAAGTACCTCCTACTAAAACTCTGCAGATTGCATCTGCGTTATCTGCCTCGCAAAATCTATCGAATGCAGACCCCAAGGTATCTGAATTTTTAAATAGCAATTCAGACAGAAGAGACTCCATTAGTAAACCGCAATCGCTCATGTCAAAGATATTTGGTAACAAAAAAGAAGATGAAGTAGACAAAGCAGCACACATGAATAATATGAATACGAGCGTACCATTGACCAGCGTCGAAGACTTTGTACCAGACGATGGTCTTTTCGATCGATCATTCTTGGAAGATGGTAGTCAAATCTCACCACAGAAAGTACAGCACCAAGAGTTAGATTCCGAAAGGTATATTAGACCACGCAAAATAGCAGAATTAGATGAAGATTAACTCCACCATATACTAATTGTTTTCTCCTATTTTTGTTTTTTAAATAGCGATACCGAAACTGCAAATCCATTGGTCGCTGGTTACGAGGACGATTTATCATCCACTGAAGAAACAACGCCTCCGATTCAACCGAAACTAGCCGAAAATCCATTATCCAAACAGAAGCACAAACGCGAATCTCTAACGAATACGGAAATAAATTCGGAGAAGCTTCGACAAATTGTTAAACGCGATTCTGTCTCGTCGATAGACCAAGAATTACAAATATCGAACAATTACGAAATCAATGAACAACAAGAGATCAGTTCCGATGAGTTCGATATTTGGCTGCAAGGTGATTCTAAGTGGCGGCAAAGCCCCGAGGGTGGCGAAGATGTAAGTAGTAGCAGCACGAGGAAAGACAGACTGGGATTAAGCGATAAAAGTTTAGACGTTAGCGTAACGAGTTCTAACGTACACCTAGAATTACTCGATAATGCTAGTGTACAACACATGAGCTCGAACGGCAGCAGTCCTGTGTTGAAAGAAAAGAAGAAGCACAAAGAAAAGGTATGTATCAATTTCAGCGATCTTTTATGTAATAATTAATCTATGCCCCTACGGAATTATTTAGACGGAAGATAAAGAGAAGAAGAAGAAGAAGAAATCTAGAGATAAGGATAAGGAGAAAGACAGAACCGACAAAACGGAAAAGAGAAAGAAACGGTCTTCGCACCGATCGAGAGAAGAGAGCAGGGAACAGGAATCTCGAAGAATTTCCGAATGGTTCTGGACCCCAAATTGATACTGCTATTGTCTGCAAAGCGATATAGCGTTCTGCTTAAATGATGTTACATTTAATCGTATTTCTAATACATAACGGTGTCTTCTGGTAAGGCCCACAACATTTCCTATAAGAATAAATCTATCAAAATAACAATGAGATTATGGCTTGCCGTTGATTTGAAAGCAAGCTGCGTATGATACGAATGTTTTGTTATAATTCTTTGTATGATAAGACGACTTTATGAATTGTAACAAGAGCAAATTTTTTATGAAACCAAAAGTAATATTGTATTATTAAGTTCAAACTTTTAATAATTGTCGATAATGTATTTGTCTAATTAGCATTCCATTAGCATCTCGTGTAAAAATATGTACGATATCCATTCAAATTCAAATGTATCTTATCATTACAGTTTCAAAAAAATATTTATGATCTATACACAAACTCAAACTACTTCCTTTGTCACTTCGAATCTTCCCTGGTGCGACATTTCTCAAGAGAATGTTTGATAAATATTTTTACCCGCTCGTTCACAGGTATTAATAACTGCTTATTGTTTTAAAATGTTTTCCACGTGCAGATGAACATTTATGTCGATTAAGCGATAATATATAGTCATTATTTTTATCATAACAATTATAATGCCACCGTTAAATCATCATGTTAATATGTATATTATATATGTAGTATATATATTAGTGTAACTATATGTATATATGTATATGTACATATATACATATATGATTAAACAAGAAATTGTCATACAACTTATTATTTGAGTTTTTATTCGTAACATTATTAACACTTTATTCACCGGTCATGGATCCTTGAGTAATACCCTCTGGTAATACAATCTAATCATTTTTCGGAATTATATACATATATATTATCATGCGAAAACCTATTAATAGCAATAGCAAATAAACTATGATACGTGAGTAATATTGGAATTTTTAAACTTCCCACTCAAGCTATACACTGCTATACACTGCCCTCTTCCGGGTAGCAAGATGTATTCCCGGAAAGTAATCGAAAACGTGCATCGTGCATGAATCTGCCGTAGTCTGTCTTGGTCTGTCTGTGGTATCATGCCGAGGTTGTGCCGACATTTGTGCTTATAGTAGGATTGTATTATAGTATCTTTCTGATAGTATTTCGTGTAATTAGATGATATCGAGTATGAATTAGTGAGCCAAAAACAGGAGGAAGATGTCTTTGTGTTTACGAAATATCCCGAATAAATTTACATCTTTTGTTAATACTCGAAAACGAGTAACGAAAATCGACCGTCACTTACAAAAACATGTTAAGTCGTCTTTGTTTTTAGAAGAGGTATTTACGAATGTTCTTTCAAGATTATTACAAATTATTTCAATCACAATCATCGCTGCTATTATTATCGTTGATTCACATAGAATTATCATTGCTTTCTTTCGTTGCGCGAAATTGCCGGAACATGTTAACCTCAAAATACTTATATAATAGACATTATATTAATAATTAAGAGTTGTCTTGATTGACATTAATATCTTTAGTGGATTGCATTAACGTATTCGGAATAGATAAAAATATAGCATACAAATAAATAAAAATGTCTTTTTGTAAAATTTTAGTTTTTGAACATACCAGCATCAGCAACGTACACAGCAACTAATACTGGGAGGAGATCTTTGGACCCTGTGCCCCATTTGATGGGTCAATATTCGCCAGTTACTTATTTTGATGTTTACACAGAATGGTCAAGCAAGCTGAATAAAAAATTCAGTTGCAGCAAACAACAATCAACATGGATGCAAGAGCAAGGAAAAATGAACATTCGTACAGTAGACAAAGATAATGTTGTTAATCTAAACGAGTCTGCATTTAATAATAATTTCCAATGGCTAGAATCAAATACTGATCACAATCGGCCTTATATGAACAAGTCTTGTTTGTCTCACAATGAGAGGCTCTCAGCTAACAGGAATCTAGTTAATTCGACTTGTTTGAAAGAACAAAGTATTCTTCATGCCAACCCTGCTCCTAATGTGGAAAATGCAGATGACAAGCAACCATCTGACGATCATAGACCAAGCGAAGAACAATTGAGACATATACTTAACACCCTTAGAGAAGATGTACGTACTTGCTTTGTAAATATGTTACTTTACCTTGCATAAAGTTTCTTTTCTTTTGTAGTTACCAGATATATTTGTTAGGGTTATAAACTATACAATATACACGCCAGATATGGTATTTGTAAACAACTTTAAAGGAACAGTAGTTACGTAAGCCTATGATCTAAAATGTTTTTAATCCATCGAAATGTATTGTTTCACACTTATAATGCATGTATGATTTATTTCAGAGGAGTTCATAATTACATGAAGAAAGTGTTGTGGATGAGACTATTAGGTCACATAAGATATGCTTATATCAAACTAGAAATTTTAAAAATAACTATGCATCCAGAAGACAGTAGTATTAAAGTTCGTTGGCGTATAGTAGGTATATCTGGGACACGCGTATTTCTCACGTTTTGGATGATTAAAGCTTGGAACATGAAGAATCACACACAGGATGACGTTCAAGGGTAAGTAAATTCAGTCATCTTTTTATTTCATAACTTTTTTAATTCATGCACTGTATTGTATCGATTAAATTATAAAAAATTGTTCTTAGGTGGTATGACGGGTTTTCTACATTTTACGTAAATAACGACGGTAAAGTATTTAAACACGTTGCTGACAAGATGATGCCTGATCAAAGTAATCTAATAGCAAAATTGAAGACACCCGTTGC
>CAJYYI030000415.1:0-27901 GCA_913789915.3 Sphecodes monilicornis
AAAGTTTCGGCACACGCACAGCAAGTTGGACGCCTGCGTTCCACGCGTGTGGGTGAGCTACGCGGTCGCGTTCGCGCTCGGTGGCTTTGCCGCGGCTGGAAATTCGGAGTAATAGGAAAACTCCTGAGCGGAAAAGAAGTTCAATCTAGCCGGCCGAGGGAGAAGCCTGGAAAAGCTCTTTTGACTCCTTTGATTCCGACTCAGCCGTTCTCCCCGACCACCTTCGAAATCTTTCCGCCCTCTTCTCGTCGCGCGGCGCGGCGTCGTCACCGCTGCCAAGCCACGCCGAGACGCGTTTCACTAACGGAACGTTTCCCCAGCTGGAGCCGGGGAGGATCCCGAAACTTGCCAATCTACCCTAAGGCCGTGCGTGTTGGGCCAGACTTGAAAAATCTTCAGCTCCAACCCCCTGACCTTCTGCTCCAACCACCCGGGCGCGGTTACCAGCCCGTGCACCAAAGAAGATCCCATCTTCTATTGGTTTTCCGGCTGGCCCGCCGCGATACGCCCTCTCAACCTCATGGGGATCGACACGAGAATGGTTGACACTCTACTGGAACCCATAGACCAGATATAGAAACCCATGCCCCGTCTATTATCACGTTCGCTGCTGACTCAGCGATACGAAAGTTGGACAAAGTCGAAGCGATTTGTTTAACACATTGACTGAATGTTGTGCACTTCACGCAAGTCTTATCTACTTTTTTATTAAGCCCCTCAAACTCTTATGGTGATCTATTTGGCTTTACATATCGTTTTTACTGCATGTAATAATGATATGCAAATCAATACAAATAAACGTTTGTGGCTGCACGATTTAACTTCTCTAAGTATTTTGTTATAGCACAATCACCAATATAAGAGAAACAAAAGAAAATTGACAGGAAATGTAAATTCAGTCTACACCTAACCCAGACCATTTACAAGCGATCCGCAGAACTTAGTTAACGATCTAATCCATAGAGGCTTTAACATTAGGTTTCGTTATGAACATATCTGTATTTAGAGTACAAATGGCATTCGTATAAATGATCAGATTAACACATTCACGGCGACTGACGTGAATTCACGTCTTTTCAAATTCTATTCCCGGTTGTCGCCAAAGATTAATATTTCAAATCTCTAATTTTTCTCCTCGCCGTAACGATAAAAGTTTGCGGCAACCAGCTTCAGAATTTCCTAATTTTCGCCGGCAATCGGTATTAGAAAAGCAACAAATTTGTCGATCACGAATGTGTTAATAATTATTGTTTGTTACTTGATAACGAAATTTGCACCTTACACTGTACAGGGTGCGGCACAAATTAGTCCCCACGATTTTTCAGCCCCTTCGGATAGTCAGACAGAAAAGTGTTTCTTTCCAAAGTTAATGAGTATTTAACCGACAAGAAATTTCAATTTTTTAAATTAAAAAAAAAGAATTTTCAACAAAAAGATCAAGGTCGCTGTCATATCTTTAAATAGAACTGGGTATTTTTAACTTCATAATATTATAGGCGACGTCTAAACGAATTCAACGACTTGCTATACGATGACTTTCAGATGACCTTGAAAGAAAATATCGCCATGAATCAGTTGTCAGAATATTTGAAATATTTTGACGGTACGTAATAGCAACGCTTCGCATTTAGAGGTAAACAAATGAACGTAAATATTGCTTCAGAACTTAACTCACAATCAACCAAATTTATACGGAGCCACATTGAAAACACAAATGTTAAACATGTACGTGTAATTAATTAATAATTAAAATAATTGTTCCGTATATAACATTGCCACCTGTCGAGCATTTCCTCTGCACTCATGAAATATTGTTAACATATTTGTTCTTTTACTATTAGCGTACCGGTTCATTGTTATAACGTATCTCACAATTTCATGTAATGAACTAACAGATCTTGCGACACAAACGGACAATAGTTGAGGAAATGAGCATTTACAATGTTTACGTTCATTTGTTTACCTCTAAATGCGAGGCGTTGCTATTACGTACCGTCGAAATATTTCAAATATTCTGGCAATTGATTCATGGCGATATTTCCTTTCAAGGACATCTGAATGTCATCGTATAGCAGGTTGTTGAATTCGTTTCGACGTCGCCTACAATAATATGAAGTTAAAAATACCCAGTTCTTTTTTTAATTTAAAAAATTACAATTTTTTAACTGAATTGAAAAAAATAAAAAAACACTTTTCTGGCCGACCATCCGAAGGGGCTGAAAAATCGTAGGGATTAATTTGTGCCACACCCTGTATGTAATTTAGTTCGTTTCGTATTGTATCTGAGCATGCACTCAATGTAAACCTATTTTCAAGTCAGAAAATGAAAGATCGGAGAAAATGGTCCACATTCTGAAGGAAAAATACCCTAAAATTCAATAATTCAAGTATTAGTTAAAATTTTGCAGTACAAAATGAATTATTTAAACAATGTTGGGTAAAAAAGTAGGTTCGTGTTGAGCAGAGAACATTAAGAAATATGTTCACAAAAAGTCATATACATCGTGCACAGTTCAATTATTGCACACGAATTTTACGAATTGAATATGTTCAAATACACCGTTAAATGAAACAAAAAATCTGTTCTATTACTTAATCGTAATGCATATAGAACGTAAGAATTCAATTAACTTGTATCTCGTTGTTGCGATCAATGTAATTAGAGACAGATGTTTCTACATGCGGGGGTTAATTTAGAATCTATTTGTAAGCAAAGACCATTGTTCTGAATTCCTAATACTAATTGCACGATAAAAGATCCAGGGTGGGCAATTGGTTTGCATGTGGTTGAAAATAGTAATGAACAATCGTAACCAGTGATTACGAGAGTGGATTTCCAGCATTAATGGGCCTTTGATATTTCCTTTAAGATTTAATAGTCGTCGGGATATTGGGAACAAGAACCTTACAAATCCACTTTTATGCGCTGCATGCTATTTCCCACAATTATTGCGCCATTTCCATCGTACATTAAGCGCTAATGATAATTGGATTGGACTAGAAAAACAGATTCGATATCGAGCCAGAAATTATACGTTGTTTGATAGAAAATTGTTTATGGGGACTCGAGGATCGTGGCCACGGGAAATGGACAAGATATTACTATTCATTCGTCTTGCTAATGGCCTGTTTAATGCGAATCTACGCACAGGAAATGCAAGTATCAATCAAATATTTTAAATAAACTTATTTTCAGTCTGTCGATTTCTGAAAAAACTGACATTCATTCTCTAATGACCATCGTCGTTGAAATCGGAAATTGTTTATTTTGCGGTCGCACATGTCCATAAACGCGCGAACATGGAAAATCGTGGCACCGCTCGATTATTTAAATGGATTTGCCGTTCAAAGACTCGCCGGTACGAAAACGAGTGGAAAAGAGGAATTGAATGTCCCGTTAAAGGCGTCTCATTAGTACCTCCACTTTAAAGCGACGTTCCATCACCCCCTGCGACCACCCTCACCCTTGACTCGGCCGCCTAAGTAAAAATCAATAATTCCTTTATCGTACAAATTAACGTTAAGCATATTCCACCCTCGTATACAGGGTCTACGACCAACGTTACACCGTTTCCTGCCTTCCTGTCCTGCATAATATCGCTGGTCGAGCTCCTGTCATCCTGTTAGGCTTTTACCTTATTTCTATAGTCTTTCTTCTTCTATTCTTGGCCGTCACCGTTACAGAATTTTTATTCATCGATCACGGTGATTACCATTAAATTGATCCATACGAAGAGTCCGATTTTTAACAATTGCTTTTCCCTGAACATAAATTTATTCGTCAAAGTGAGTACCATTGTACTCAGTAAACTGCTGATTTTACGCATTTATGACAAAAACAAGTTGGTCCAATTCAAATCAGTAGAAATATTAAAAGAATTTAAAAACGTCAATATGTTTTCAACCTATTAAGATTGTCAAGGAAGTAAAAAAAGATCTATATGGTTACTATTTCTTGCAATTCATGCCAATTATTTTTATATTGCGTAAAAATCCGCAGTCTATTAATCAATATAAGGTGATATGTCCAGTGAATGAACATAATTCGTATTAAACGAAAAAGTAATATTTACGATGCTGTATTCATGTTGAAGTTTATACAGTCATTCTGTAGTAAGTTCGCAGACGTCACGCTAAAGAAATGAAACTTTTCATTCTGAACGACTTCAATTAGCAATTGCTGAGGAAGACACTGCAAATCTTTATGCAAAATAAAACGTATCTGTATTCACTGCAACAAACTAGAGCCAGAGCTAGATTTGTTTCTTTCTCTAATGAACTTCGTAAATTTAAAATAATATATCCATATTTGTTACACTAAACCTACCACTGCTGAACAATTAATCGGTTTTTTTATATCTTGTTTATTGAAATTATAAAGGTGCATTCACACGAAATGATTACATTATACGTTACTATTCAGGCTTATATTGTAATAAATATTGTGTCAATTCTAAATTAATTTAACCTTGTATTTGTTATAAAATACAAGAACGCACACAAGCCACTTGTGCTCGGTAAATTTAGTGTTAAATCCTTGTAATCGGTCTAATGTTTTATATTCCACCTACTCGTTTTTGCCAATAAATGCATGAAATTTACTGGCGTAAACGTTTGTAGAGTTTTTTTTTTATTATTTTTACGTCGCTTTCAACTCTTTTCTAAGGTTATTTCGCGACGGGACCTACAGTTTATTAAGTTGTAAGGGTTCCGAACCACCTTGGGCACCACAGTAATTTGTAGAGTTAGTAGGTAGAATATACATAGACTCTCTCCGTTTTGAAATCATAGCTAAAATTATTCGTCCGCAAAAGACATTAAACCAGCGAACCGTAGGAACTCTCGTTAACGAACTATTCAATTTCGTCCCGTAATATCTTAATCTTAGAATGCGGCTCGCACGAAACTGGTGTTTCTACCCATAGTAGAAAAGTTACAGGTCATGTTATCGGCTTGTTAATTCCGATAAACGTCCCTCTTCTTTATCGTCGACCATTCCGAGCAAACGATAGCGACGCATAGAGAAACCGAGAGGGGAAAAGACACAAACAGAGTGTGTGTAAGAGAGAGAGAGAGCGAGAGAGAGAGAGAGAGAGAGAGAGAGAGAGAGAGAGAGAGACAGCGGTAGACGGGAAACGAAGCACTAGGGCGAGAGATTAACGAAATAAATATGACATCGTCTTGGCGGCGTGCGCGCGTTGTTTCACGCTCGACGCGATAACAAAGCGTTCGCCATTAATTACCGCGGCCTGAAATTATTTAACGACCTTCCTGAACCGACGTCGGCACGCAAACTACCGACACCGCCGCGAATTGATCGAGCTAATTCTCCGGCGATGTATCAGTTTATGAAACTTCCGTGTGTTTTAACGACGCTAAATAAGCGGACCCCTCTAAATGCTTCCGAGAGACCAAATTTACTCCCTTGGTTACGAAATGCTAGCGAATTCCACGTTCGTAAATTTTCAGTGCACTTTGTATTGTATTTTTATAGAAAAATTTAACAATTACGTAAATACCTATGGATACCCGTACAAGTACTATCAATTTGTCTTTAAAACTTTCTCTATATTCTTATTCATAAATAACAAGATTCTTGTGAATTTCTACTTTCTTGGGTAATTACAGAAACGGACAAAACTTTGAAAACGAATAACTTTTTTAAAATTAGTTCAAATGACTTGAGCTTTTTTGAGATATTAGAAGGATTAGTTTACTAGATAATGTGTAAAAATACTTTTATACAATTTGGTATTAGTCGGAGTCGTGAAGAAAAAAATGATGGTCACGATTTTTAACGTCTTTATCTGTATTTGCAAAGTTTCAACAAAATCGATTAAGGTTCTTGTGAGTTATAAATGATTGAAAATGGCAAAAGTTGCGAGGCACTGCGGTTTAAGTACGAAATTCACAGATTTTTACATGATTCAATGCTTATGGCTTTTTTTATGCATTACCCGATTTTTATGGAACTTTGTACATGTATGCAGCTAACTTAGATTTACAAAAGGCATGTTTTAAATTTTCGTTACAGGCAGAGATAAAAAAGTTAAAAATCGTGACCATCACTTTCTTCTTCACATCTCAATAACAATTTTAAAAAAGTATTTTACACATTGCCTAGTAAACTAATTCTGCTAACATTTCAAATAAAAAATTCATGATTTTGACAAATTTTAAAAAAGTTATTCGTTTCGATAGGTTGGTACCAAACATTTGTCCGCACTGTATAAATTATTGGAAGCATAAAAGTATGTGCTGTAACTATGAAGTCTGATGACTAGATTGCGGATTTTTGTGCAAAATAAAAATTGATCATATTAATTCCAAGCTAAAGAAGCTACATGGCTATACATGTGTATTTGTTTCTTAATAATATTATAGAGATGAAAACGATGCAACAATATTTTCAAATTCTTTAAATGTTTTTACTGTTTTGCAATTTGATCTACTCATTTTTAACATAAATACATAAAGTCCGCTGTCTACTAATACCTATAATATTACTGAACATCGCAGAAAATTTTGATGTATTGACATAAGCTCATAAATTTTATTAGAAATAGTTACATGAAAGATGCTGGGATAACACGTCACCCATTTTTGCGTTACATATTAAAATAACAAAATAATGTCTCATTAATTATGTCACATTTTTAGAAAATGCATCTTGCAACACAAATAGAAAGAAATAGAAGGATTTACAGTGTACGAAACAAGAAAATTATAAATTTTCATTGTACCAAATGTATGAGGCTTGAAGAAAGGGAAGTAAATTGAAATTCTGTGTCAGAGAATTTAATAATTATCTCGACAAGGAAGGGAAATTTATGTTCATGGTCTATTTACATTTACTTTAATACTTAAATATTGTTAATGGTACTATAACATTTTATTTCAATGCAAAAGAGGGCAAGAAGTGAAAGATAAAAATAAGCTGTCTAATATTCCTTCAAAATTTTCATTGTACTAATTTTTCAAGATTTTAATTCACTGTCGGTTCATGAAAATCTACAGCTTGTTTATTGCTCCACAAAGAATTGAATTTTTTAATTCGATATCGAGTTAATCTGATTTCATTGGATAAAAATGTTTGGAGATGTTGCCAAACTTGTTTGAAGGTCAGTGGAAGCTCATCTAACCCACAGGATAAGGTGTTTATTTTTTTCAATATCACAGTGAAAAATTTATTGCCTCATATAAGACCTTCGGTGCCTTAAATGCTTGCAAAAAGCTTTGGTGAAAAATCGTTTCTACCATCTTAGCCACTTGAAAATTTTCTGAAGGTCATTTGCAGGTCAACCAACCCTCTCAGGATTAAATTTAATTGCTTATTCTCTAGAATATTATAATGAAAAATCCATTGCTTTAATGAAGACCATTGATGACCTTAATATTTCATATACGACCTTGATAAAATATCATTTCCAACGTCTTAGCCCCTTGCAGTAGTATAACATTTTCAGAAAGAATTTGTTCATGCGACCATAAGTAGTGTAGTAATGAATTATGAGTTTATCTCGATGAACGATAGCATCGTCTGTTCGACATCGGGAAAAGGCGGGAATGAAACAGAGAAAAAGTGGAGGAATCCATTTGAGGGTTGAAGAACCCCTGACGACTACCTGGCGAGGGATCTTACAACTTTGCTTTCGTTATCCTAATCTAGGGAACGTATACATGCACGGTCAAGGGATGGGGGCGTTATACCTGTAGGGGGGCAGGGGGAGTCATTCGTTTTCTTCGCGTCCAGGGCCGTAATGTCGACCGATAAGGCCCCGATAGTCCACGGTCACGTAGTGTGTTAGCCGGCAGTTAGAACGCTATCGTCCTGCATCTCGTGTTATTCGTCAGAGAGTGACGAGTGGGTGGAATGTTACGTCTGGACGTCTCCTCTTCACCCGACCCCCTCTCGACGTCCAAATACGATCGATAACATTATTTTTTATTTTGTTTTAACCCTAACATGGGCAACTGAACACCTGGCTACCCATTTCCGTGTTTATCTTAACTATTCTTTTTGGTTATTAACTATTCTCTGTGGTGCTTGACCTTTCAGCAACCCTATTCTTTTATCACTATTAATCACATTAAAACACTGGAAAGGAATCTAAATATTATAATCTTGGGTTGAAAGATTGTTGACCAACAACTATCCGTGGCAACAATTAATTTTTGAATTAATATTTGAACGCTTTACGTACTGGTAATAATTTAATAGTCTCTTAAAGAGGTGTTTCTTAATCAGTTTTTCAGTGGCTATTGCGATTTAGTTCGTACACCGACAATTCTCATAATTAGATTGTGGATTTTATACATTTACTACACAAATAAATGCGTGTAATATAATACCATGAAGACATTCTAAAAATGTAATTTTGTTATTCTATACTACTCCACAAAATTAAAGCAACGCTTAATTATTGTGGAAAACATGCCGCTTTTCTAATTTCTGTAACTTCATGTAAAAAAATATTAAAATATTCTGTTTGCAATCATTTGGAAGAGTGGATTTTCCACTTACACACACTTGCACCTAGTTTTTTTCAAACACCCTAATTTATTATGAAACAGATTGAGGAACTGAAGTTGTGTTTCAAAATTCTACAAATTAAAATAGCCGTGTGTTGATCTAAGGGTTAAATTGCACCCTCTCATTACTATCGTAAATGCATAAGATCCGCAGTCCAGTTATTCGAAAACCTGGATATCTTTCAGTGGATAAATCATTAATTAAAGAGCTTGACTTTTGTGGCTAACCTTTCGGAACGTTCTCTGTTTCAGGTAAGGAATCGATTGAAGCTGCCGATGAAGTTGGCCAATAGCTGCTTCAGCTTCTTGCATCCGGTGACCTTGACACGGGGCCACTAAGAGGTTTACCTTGGCGAACCTGGGTATCTCGGGATAGTACTCGGGGTCTCGGTCGAGGGATTAAGACAGGGTTGTCAAGCGGGACGACAGAGGGCTGCTGGAATAGACGGAGTTGGAGCGAGCGAGAACTGAGTCCAGGCGAAAGGGAAAAGAGACTATAACCGTACGCCTGTATAATTGATTGAGTGTAATGAGTTAAAGGGGATGCCGCGGTATCAAGGGTGGAAATTATAGAGTTCTGGGTCATGAAAGCGACAACCCTCCGGCTGGGAGAAAGTGCGGAAACTTAGGTTCCTCCGCCTCTCCTCCGGCTTCGTGACCCCTTCCACCGCTCACGAACCGACCACGGGGGCGCTGATTGTAAATTAGTTAAAGGAGATGCTTCATTAGGATCAGCTGATTCATGGGTTTTACCCCTGCGGCGTGCCTGATCCTCGAAATACGGGGTGCAGAGTTCACGAATTACTACACCCTCCGATCAACGTATGTTGATCCCTTGCATCAAATTTTTCTCTTTATTGTTAAGTAGAGACGAAATATTTACAATTGTGGAATTTCAACATTCTCGTTAACCCTCGGGCGGCGGACCATTCTTACAACTATATGTTATACATACATACTATATCATTGATGATGTTCAGGAGCATTTATTATTAGGAGCTTTATTTATCAATTTTTTTTAAACATATTTTTGGAGGAACTTCTTATAGACACTGTAGTATTTCTGCTGTTTCTAATGTAGCAGCTGTTCATTTAATCTAATCGTCAGAAATTGAGTAATTAAATGACAATTCTGATACTCTGGGCCAAGATAGACCCAGGAACCGCTGTCGGAGGGTTATCACTTAACATTTTGCAAGCGGGACACTGTGCTCACTAGACAGCGGATCTTTATTCAAATAGAAATTTTCTAATTGAATAAACTGGAGTGAAATAGAAATTTCTTTTCTACTTTAATATTTAATAGGTCGAAAAAATATAACAGTATTTTTAAATTCTTCTGTTTTTACTGTTTTAAATTACACCTACCCATTTTTGTCATGAATGAATAAACTCTGTTGTCTAGTGATCACAATCTGGAACAAAAGAAACGTTGAAGGCGGACATTTTATTTCTATAAAGATGACAAATGAATCTACATGTAATCAGTCAATCTTTTATTTACAAAATTAAGTACCTTCAATCAATAACATTCGTAAACTATTAAGTTGAAACTCGTGCGTAATAACTAGATTTTCCCACTGCACGTTCAAAAACACGGAAAATGGTGGTCGCCTACAAAGTGTTAAGAAGACATTCTTGTTTTTGACATAAACTAATTTTGATCGATCAATTTCGATTCGTTATAAGACTGTCCAGATACTGTACCAACAAGATCAATATTATTTTTTATTTATAACATTTTTGTTAATATTACGAAGTCCGCCAGTTTTGTGGTAGAAAGAGGTCAGTTTTTTTCTAAATGTTAAAACTCGTACAATTTTGTATGTTTTAAAACAATTATTCATTTTCTGAAGTCCTTTGATAGTGCCAAGCGCACCACATCACGGAAATAAAGATTTATACACCGAACTGGTTGTCATTATTACACACTGTCTAACAAATGAATAAACAAATGCAACTAGAATAACTTTTTCTTATAATATACAAATGTACAATATGTATATCCCAAGTAAGTCAACTTTGATATTACTAAATAGTTTCCGTAAAAAGGGGTATAAAAATCTGTTTAACAGCTGACGCATATCTACTATATCGTTTATGAAACAAGTAAATACGACCCGACTTGTATCGTGTTTGGTAACATTTTAAGCAGAAAGATGTCCCGAATGTATCACTAAAAGTTTCATAAAAAAAGTAATTAAAAGTAAACAAGTTATATCGTCGAATTAGGATTGCCTCACCTCCTACCGATGTCGATGATTCGTTTACTCGCTATCTTTTCTACAGGGTGGAAATTATAAAGCGATACGGACGAATATCTCCAAAAATATTGATTATACGCAAAAATGTTTCATATGAAAGTTATTCAGTACCGAGGGGAACATCGTGTGGTGGGACGTTTATTTTTCCCAGTGGATACTCAAAGGTGAGGTGAAGGTGGACTTTCTTTTTTTAAATGGAATAATGTATTTTTTTATCCACCATCACATAGTGCGTTTTAAGATGAGTTCAATTACCTATAACTCAAGGTCATTCAAGGTCAAACTTGCAGGGAAATGCAGAAAAGATGTGATCGTTTTATTTGTACTTCGGTTTAGTATGCATTCAAAATGATTACCTCTTACTTCAATGCACTTAACAATTCTTTGTTCAACGAAGGATACCTTAGCACGCATAGCAATGAAAGTAAACTGACTATCTTGCAGAAGAGCACAGTAATACATAAATACGTTTGTTTTCATTCCATTGATAATGACTTTGATGTTGTCCTGAGTAATGCTGATATTGAACACTTGTTATTTTTTTTGTGTGAAAGTTCGAAGAAACGTACTAAAATACTAATAAAACGATCACACATTTTCTGCATTTTCCTGAAAATTTGACCTTGAATGACCTTGAGTTATAGGTAATTGAACTCATCTTAAAACGCACTATTTGATGGTGGATAAAAAATCATATAATTCTTTTTAAAAAAATAAAGTTGACCTTCACCTCACCTTGGAGTGTCCACCGGGGAAAATGGAAGTTCCAGCACATGATGCCCTCCTCGGTACTGAACAACTTTCATCTGAAGCATTTTTGCGTACAATCAATATTTTTGGAGATATTCGTTTGTAACGCTTTACAATTTCCACCTTGTATATTTGGCGGGGTGAGATCATAGTGGTTTAAATCACATACATGGTATATCGAGCAAAATAATACTTTGTTGTTATAAAAAAAAACTCCACATACGCATTTGCAAAAACACTTCTATAGATTCCGAAAGCTATAAAGACTTTTATACAATTTATAGTCGTATTATCTAATTAAGATTGACTTATGCCAATATAGAGTGACTCTCATAAATAGTCGGACAGTCTTAAAAGGATGATAACATTTTTAATATCGGACCCTACGACTTGGATTTTTTTCAAGAAGTTGGAACAATTAGTTTACTACATGATGCGAAGAAGGAATTTTGAAAAAATTGCAGTTGTTCGGAATTGCAGAGAAAATACTAAACGCAGCATTTTACAACTTTTTTTACGGGGGTCTATATTGAAAATTTAAAAAATACATTTTGTAAACGAGCGGTTGAAAACAATAGAGAATAAGGTGCACTGACACTAGATGATCCCAAATAGTTCGTTCGATTTGTTTAGTGACAAAAGAATATGCTACCATTTTTCATTGAAGAATGGTGTTCTACATCAATTAACACTGCTTTTAAGATTCGGAGAACAATATTAACTCAAATCTTCAGAATTTAAATTTACATTACTATGATTCTCAGCCGACCAAGAGTGAAATGGGATGACATTTCAGTCTCGAAGCTATCCCGTCGCATCGCTTCTCTCAGCTAAACATGATTTCCATCCCGAGCAAAATTGCAACAAAAACCGTGAGCCTGCATCGATAATTTTTTTATCATCGCGGTTCACGTTGCTCTAATTTCCTCGGTGGCCAGGAATAATCGAGGAGCGGACGTTCGGCTCGTTAGTCCCGGTAAAAAATCTGTTCGTTGGTGGAGGGAATGTATCAAATCAATTTTGGCCCCCGAAGGTGGGTACAGTGCAGTAAGAGGAGAAGGAGGATGAGGAGGCGCGAAGGAAACAAAGGAGCGCGGGATTACGCGAGAAGAAGCGCAAGAAGGTGACGTCTCGGTAGAAGGAGGTCGTTGGTGGAGGGTGTTGAGGGAGGCCGACGTGGTATTTACGACGTCATTTCCTCGCTGACTGTCAATAATTTCCCTGGGGGATGTGGAAGGCACACCGGTTCTCTCTCTCTCTCTCTCTCTCTCTCTCTCTCTCTCTCTCTCTCTCTCTCTCTCTCTCTCTCTCTCTCTCTCTCTCTCTCTCACACACACACACACACACACACACACACACACACACACACACATTCGTGTACACTCTCCCGGTCTCGGTTCTCTCCGGGCTTGCTTTCTTCGTTTCGCCACACCTCTTTCTTTTCCTCAACGCTTCCCTCCACCTTCGCGGCGTTGTTCCACGGGCAAATTGAAAAGCTACCGACGCCGAGACGTCCTCGAGATACTGTTCCGCGGCGACCGAAAAGTAATATCGCGCCAGTGGAATGAGATTGCGCCGCGCCACGACAGCCGGAATACATTTTTGATAATTTGTTTCTCACGTTCAGCCGACTTGTCGCGCACAGACACCGACGAATCTGTCGAATACAACTCTCTCCCCCCTCCCGCAACCCCTCCGTCAACGTGATTCGAGAGCAAAATACGCTTTTTTTCGGTCGGCTCTCAGCGCAACAATGGTGTTCAGGTGAAAGAGCGGCTCCCGCAAACGGTGACGTGACGTTTATAGCCGCTGCAGGTACACGGATGCTTGTGGAACGCCGCTCGTAATAGTCGAACGACTTCAAATGTTCGAAAATAAAATTATTTTACGCTGCAGACTCACGGATGCGAGGCTATAAAAGGACAATGTCTCAATAACCACGACTATGACTTTTGTACTAGTGTACGTCGCATGGCTTTGTCTCGGTAATTAGGAGATTGTCTGAAAAGTTATGTGTACGAAGTTTTAGAACGAAGTTGAAGCGAATGATTCTCAACACAGGATTTCGATGTTGCTACCGTTTCAGTAACATCTTGTGTGATACAACGAGGGTTATTTTTAAATAAATTGGAGAATTAATCGTTACCGATCTCCGTACACCTATGAAATCATTTGTCGTCGGCAAAACTAAGTTCTTCATCACGAAACTTTCTATACCACCCTTCTACTGAATTCTTGCAGTCTTTCTTCCATCGGTGTCTACATTAAAAATTTGTTTGCAATTTATTTGTAAAAGTATAATTGCACAAAATACATCCTGTAGGTATTATTTTCTAGATTAAAATTAAAAAGTGTAATCGAATAGAAGGAACTTTCTTTTTAATTACACGTATGTATTAAACACATAACGTATTAAAACTATTAAAAGAATGAACAACTTTACAATGAGTTTTATTTCCTACAATTAATGTAGAAAGTTTTAATTTTGTCTAAAGATCCATAGTCTAGTTATGAAAACCTCAGGGTACCATTGCAGGGTTAAAAATGTCATGTGTTTCGGGTGCAGAAAGAATTATGAACAAAACAGTAAATATCAGAAATTGTGTTGCATGAGCTGTTTACTGTTATATTATTCTTTTTATTAGCTCTTTTTTAAAGTAAAAAGGTTAATTATTTGGCGGTTCGTCCATGAGAAATTGCAACGTGATTTTAACGAAGGAACGCATTACAAGTCGGAGGAACGAAGGTATTTCAACAGCTGAGATCCCGTGCTCCATGTTTTGCAGCGCGTCGTTTAAACGAGGATTCGCCCGGAGAAACAAACAATAAAGACCTTTCCCATCCCTCGGTTTCTCGTAGCGGTTCATTGTTATGAGCGTTTCGTCTCTTTTTGTCGTCCCATTCCGCGTTGGTCGCCTCCGACTTGCTGCATTCGCGAAAAGTTTCAACTTTCACGTGGCGTGAAACGATTTCGTGGAAGTATGTTATTGAAATAATTAACAGTAGCCTGGCTCCTGTATGAAAGCTATGCGGAACGTTTTGGTGATCGAAACGACCATAACAATAACTCAATGATCAACGACCATAATGGAATCGAGCAGCATCGTTAATTTTAATCCCTTGTAATTACTTTTTATCGAGTCGACCTTATATTTAAACTGCGGCTTCTTACGATTTATAGTGTGCACACAATTTTTTAATATTAAAAATATGTGTATACACTAGCAAAATTACCTAAGTAAGTGCAAAAAATGTTCCTCGTGGGAGAGGTAGCCTAATTTGGATCAGCGCTCAGGTTTAACCACCATGTATCAATGAAAAATTCTTTTAGTGTTGTTAATGGATAAACTGCGGATCTCTGCGCAGAATACAAATTTTCTAAGCACGTTATGAAAATCAAAAATTAGACAAAAGTGAATTTTTTGTTTTTATCCTTTTAATATGTCGGAAAAGGTGTAACAATATTCTTGGATGCTTCGAATGTTTTTATAGTTTTGTATTTTTTCTATTTATTTTTGTTAGAAATGCTGTTGTCTATTTATCAAACGAGACGTGAATTTTTTAATTTGGACCCTGTACTACTTAGTAGACGAGATTGAGACTAATGAATTTCGAACAGGAATTCTCAGTACATATGATTCTGTTAGAATATACTTGATATATTGCTACATACTATAATGAACCAGAATAATATACCTTACAACCTCGATCACCGAAACCTTAGATATCTGATTTCTTTATTTTCTGAGTATGTTCGATATGTCAAAAATTTAGTCTGAAACGATCCATGTGTAACAAGATTCGTTGCACAAATTAGTGAAAATTTAATTTTACGATATAGCTAGGTGACTGTTCTATTATCCGAATAATCATGATCTACAGCACTAGAATCTGCTAGAATATACAAACATATACATGCGTAGTAGAATATACTAAAATATAGTACAATATACTAGAATATATCAGAATATGCCATAGTATATTAGGATATAGAAGAACACACTAGAATATACTGGAATACTCTAGACTCTAGACTCTAGAATATTGTAAAATAAACTACAATATACTAGAGTATATTAGAATATACTTGAATACACTAGAATATTATTAGAGTATATTAGACTATATTAGAATACACTAGAATTATAAACTAGAACAATATATTACAATATACTAGAGCAGACAGTTCCAACCAGTAGTTCCGGAGCTATTTGAGGCACCTTCTCCGCTTAGGTTCTTCCCCCACTCTTAGACTTCATCGTTAGCTCCCACCACGAGAGCCACGCGGCGCGCGCAGCACTCACTAACTCTACGGTTGTACGTAGTAGTGGGAAGAGGTTCGATGTTGGGGACCTTGCAATTCTCGGAGGGGAATACGTTGGAACTCTCTGTACTAGAGTATATTTGAATGTACTAAAATATACTAACCTATACTAGAATATACTGGAGTATACTAGAGTATCTTAGAATATAGTATAATATGCTAGGATATACTAGGATATACTAGGATATAGTATGTATAAGAAACTAGAATAATATGCTAGAATGCTAGAATATACTACAATAAATAAGAATATGCTGAAATATACTAGGATATGGTAGAATGTACTATAATAAACTAGAATATGCTACAATATACTCGGATATTGTAGAATGTACTATAATATACTATAATACCCAATGGCGTGAATCTTGAATGTAGACTTCAAACCACTCATTAGCCGAGATTGAAACCAATGAATTTCAATCAGGGCGTCTCTGTTCATACGGTACGATATCGTGTAAAAATGTATAGTTTTGCGGGTCACGTGACGTGAGCGTAATCCGCGAAAAGAACGAGCGTCTTTGTAGCGCAAAACAGCGAGCTGCGACGCCGTTAGAACAGGCGCGCGTAAAAAGGCCGAAACTCGTTGTCGTAATGTTTTCACAGGGAATATTGCAACTGATGCTGCCCCCCTCTGCCCCCCGGTTGGGCCCCACTTTTCTCCCCGTTATCCAGGAGTTTCACCGCCGCGTGGGGAGGAACGCGAACACATTATTCGCGGAAACGATCCTCCCTTTCGCCTCGCGGCTACGAAGAAAAGGGGACTCCTCCCGCTCCGGTAAAAAACGAGCCAGAAGAAGACGCGATGGAAGAAAATGGGGAGAAGATTATGGTCACGGCAGAGGTGGAACGAAGACGGCCAGTGTTTCTCTCGTCGGCGATGAAAGCCGGAGAAACGGAGGAGGCGAAACAGGGAGATAGAGATAGAGATGGAGAGAGTGAGAAAGAGTAAGAGGAAAAGAAAACGAACCGGAAGAACAGAGGAGAAAGAGAAAGAAAGAGAGAGAGGGAGATCCGCCCCCGCTAAGGGTAGTTATTATAATAAATTTGTCGGGGGTTTAAGAAGCGGAAACAATTCAGAACTGCGAGTGACTCTAAGGATGTGCTTATCGTTGCTTTTATTCAAATGAGAGTGGAAGGCGACGAGCTGCGCCGGATGCGACCTGTATCTCGGACGCTTTTTCTATTCCACCTTCCTGCTGCCTCTCTGTTTTCACTTATTTCTGTTGGACCCTTTGCGACCGGCGGTAATCGAGATGGCGAAAAATACTCCCCCGAAAAAACCCGCATGGGATCGAAAACCAAAATTCAACGCTATTGACAAATACCGTCTCCAACTTTTGCTCTGAGATTCAGCAAAGACAACGTGGCACAAAAGTATTCCCTTGGAAAGTCTGAACTCGAAGAAAAACATACATTTATCGTTTCAATAGTTCAGAAAATATTCACCCTCGCATGGCTGGACTTGAGTCCATTTTGACCCAATGCGACGAACGTTTCATCTAAATTCTAGTTTTCTGGGTAGTCAGTCCAAATCACTAGCTATTCGCAGTAGATCCAATAATAAACAAATATTTCGGGTAAACTAATACCATTATTTCTTTACAACATTTTCTTTATACTTCCACTAAGAACGAATTAGTGATCAAATTACTAGAGCTACAGTACGAAAACCATGTTTCGATAATTATGCAGTTTAACAGAATAACCTCAGAGTTCAATGATTTTGAAATATGTTGTCAAGGTCATCATTCTGAATAGGGTCATCATGTCTGTACATCGTAGGAGGTTTCTTTTAATTTTTGAGATATTCGCAAAGAAATTAGAGAAAGAATGAAATTTTTGCAGAAAAGTCGATAGGTCGAGGTAGCTCTGTAGCCTGGTCATCCCGTTCGCCGGATTTAACAACACTCCACTACTTTCTATGGGGTCACATTAAAAACTGCGTAATGTCCATTCAGCCTACGACGCGTGACAACAAGAAAGTATATGCGAAGCTTTTGCTAAGATAAATGTTGAAATGTTGAGGAAAGTTAGAGAATAATTTAAACAAAGAATTGTTAAGTGCATTGAAGTAAGAGGTAATAATTTTGAACACATATTAAACTAAAGTACAAATAAAACGATTACACCTTTTCTGCATTTCCCTGCAAGTTTGACCTTGAATGACCTTGACTCGTAGGTAATTGAACTCATCTTAACACGCACTAATTGATAGTGGATAAAGAAACATATCATTCCATTTAAAAAAAATTGATGTGTGCTTAGACCACATGGCTGAAGTGAAACTTTTTTCTTTAATATTTTTTCGAATTTTTATTAACACTTTATGACATTTAATTTTCTATGATTCTATTGAAACAATTGGCTCGTGATAGCTAAAATATGATATAAATTTTCTTGATTCAATTTTGTCTAAATGTCTTGCAAATACTGTATCAAGAGTTGTTCCTGATCTTGTTGTCGCTTCATTAGGATTATTAACCATTTCCAGTCTTGATTTATTTCTAAAAAATTCTATTAATAATTTTGATTGCTCCGATGCAAAGTTCACATTGAAATCTCCACTTAGCATCATCGGAATTTTATCATAATCTTTATTAAGCAATGCCGAACCCTCAACCGTATATGTTTCATCGTTTCAAAAGAAACTTGACCTTCGCTTCACCTTGGAGTGTCCACCGGGAAAAATAAAAGTACCACCACATAATGTCTCCCTCGGTACTGAAAAACTTTAATCTGAAACATTTTTGCTTATAATCAATATTTTTGGAGATATTCGTCTGTAACACTTTATAATTTCCACTCTGTATATTCGCTATTCCTAATCATCGATACTTCGTACAAGAACAATAAAAAGTCAATGTAGCAAGGTTTTTATTCACCAATTGAAAGTTTCAACTCGTGGCTCTAACAATTCAAACTCCCGTTATAATAAACGCGTGACGTATCCTGGACATATCTCAGCGTCAGCAATCCCAAGGTTCCCCCAGTCCGCGATTGATTATCGCAGGACGTTTAGTGTAACGGTCGTTTCTCCAGAAAAAAAATTAGTCGGAGAAGTGTCAAGTGTTTAGCGCGTCGAATGCGATATGCTCCGCGTTTGTATGTTCTTTTTTTGTTGCCGGGTTAACGACGTCCGCGCGTGAGAATGATAGCCAATGAAACGCGAAACGTTAAAGTTTAAGTGCGCTGACACCGTGGCCCAAGGAGGAAGGAACAAGATTCCGCAGGACCACCCCGATCACGATCCTGTTTATGACGTTCTCCGTTCATTAAAGAGCCCGGAGGGGAGGGGGGTACCACAAGGTTCGCGAGGGTGGCTGTGCAAGATAAAAACGAGCCGTTTTACCAGAAAGGAAACGGGAGAGCAAAAATCGTAACGAGGGAACGGGTTCGCGGCGGATTCGGCCTGGTCCGGCCCGAAATTCCACCCCCTATCCATTTTATCTTTTTCCGCGAGGCTGATATAGTTTAGGGCCGCAATAAAAGCAGGGCCCCCTGACCACTTCGATTTACGGCTTAATTAAACGCACCACGTCCCCGAGACAACACGAAAAATCGTCGAAATGCCGGTGGTTTCTTAAAGTTCCTTAAATACGAGCCTACGGTTGCCGACCACGCGGACCGTTTATGGCCCCTTTCAGGTCGGGGCCCCTTCCTTTTTTCGTCCGCCCGATAAACGTTTCTTTCGTTCAGGATACCCGCCGCCGGAAGAGATTTCTCTTCCACGTTTTTCGGGCCCGTTTCCTTTTTTTTGGATTCTTTTGCTAACGAACCAAGCGATCCTGTCCTCCGCGGATATAGTTGGGCCAGCGCCAACAGCCTCGATCGCTCGGAGATCATGAGCTCGATGGGCGAGGGATGTGGAGGATCGGATGCCGGAAGCTGCGAAGAAGCTTTCCATCGATTACAACACCCCTAGTAAAAGTTATTCGATTTTACAAATCAAACGTGTGACGTGATAATTATTCTAATTGCACTCTCGTAGCAAAAGTGACAGCACTTAACAGACGCAATTTTTAAGTCATTACTAGACTGCAGATTTTATGCATTTATGTCAGAAATGCATAATCATCAAATGCAATACAGTAAAAACATTTAACATTAGCTTTACGGAGTACTAAAAGTGGCTACTTTTAGTTCCTAAAAATAACGGAAATATATGTATTTAGATTTTTAGCAATTTTTATCATAATATATGCCCAATGAAATAAATTTATTGAATAATTCCTCATAGATACATCTTTAATATCTTGATAATCATAAATTAAAAAATTCAGGACTTGTCATTTGGACGGAATCCTCGTATTCAAGAATTTAAAGATGCCCTTCTTTTATCTTCGACTCACGAAAATTATTTAAGAATGAAATTAATGTCGATGTACCGCATGTATCTTGCAATTAATGCAGTCAATTTTCATTTTGTTGAAAAATCCGCACTCTAGTCATTGCTATAAAAATGTTGCGGAGATACTCTTCAGGGGTCATTCATTGAAAATTTCATTCATTTTTCTTCATAATTTGATTGGTAGTAGACAGTTATACCGCTTTTTTTTAATTATATGGTACTGTGTTGTATTTTAGAAATACCTGTCATTATCAGAGAACGGATGTGTGTGCAAAATAAAAACATTCTGTTTTAAGACAGAAGTCCGATATAAATTCACCTCTTTCGATCCTTAATGATTTTAATATGTTAAAAATAATATGGAGATGTAATTAGTAAAGTTTTATGTTTTATGCAATTGTGGCAAAAACAAGTAAGTGAAACACAAAAAGGTAGACAGATGAAAGGAATTTAAGAGTATCGATATATGAAAATCAAATGACTCAAATGATTAATGGAAGATATAAATTTTTATTTGGTTTCAGTACCTTGTGATTGTTGGAAAATATTTTACTTTGCATAAAGATATGCAGTTACTAACTTCTTTTAATCTATCTACCGTTTTGAATGTCGCCTACCCAATTTTGTTATAAATGTATAAAATGCACAGTGCAGTTATTGTTAGTTGTATTTTGACAGGGATGGTATTCCTGGATTAACAAATACAATATTACAAATGAAGGAACGAAACACTTGAACCTGTTTTGTGATCATTAGCTTGCGGATCTTTATATAAAATGAAAATGTTGTGCTTCGATGGTAAGAAACAGGGGTCAAGCAAAAATTCCTTTGTTACTATAATAATTTTAATAAATCAAAAATAATACATTGGTGTTCGTAGTTCTTTTAATCTTTTCACGATTTTAAATTCTACCCACCCATTTTTGTCATAAATGCATAAAATGCGCAGTCTGTTGATTATTACTCTTCTTGTTCATAAACTTCATTAACGAAATACAGTATTTCATCGTTAATTGTCGTGAAATTCTGAACAATAATCGTCGCAAAACAATCCCTCCTTTCGCAGGGTATACCCTGTGAGGTGCCTTAAAGCTCGAGAAGCCTCGGTCGCCGAGAAGTGTAACATAATACGGGTCGAGTATATCGGTGAGACCACTACTAATCCAATGACAAAACTTCTTTATTTTTTATTATTTTTTGATAAAACTTTCACCAACATATTCGTGGCATTTTTCTAATGAAAATGATACCAAATAAGATATAATTCCGACGGTATTTATTTGAGTAATGGACGATGAAAGTTTCGGGCGCAAGGAAGGATAGCGTATTGGAAAGAAAGAGATGCGGAGAGTCACGGTCGCCGGCGTAGTTCAAAAGACCACGTGTCTTCACAGTGTAATGCCAATAAAAAAACTTTTTTATTATTACTTTTTTTTTAGACTTTCTCCAATATATGTGTGGCATTTTTCTGATTAAAATTATACCAAACATGATATAATTTGGATCATGTTTACAATAATTTCCCGAAACTTTCATCGTCCATTACTCAAGCAAATACCATCGGAATTATATCTTACTTGGTATCATTTTCATTAGAAAAATGCCACGAATATGTTGGTAAAAGTTCCATAAAAAATTAATAAAAAATAAACAAGTTTTGTCACGGGGTTAATTGTGATTTTCACACAGACATACTCGACCCATCTTATATGGTATCATTTTCATTAGAAAAATGCCACGAATATGTTGGTAATAGTTCCATAAAAAAAATAATAAAAAATAAAGAGGTTTTGTCACTGGGTCAGGTATTATTTGCACACCGACATTTGCATACTCGACCCGTATTATGTTACACTTCTCGGCGACTGAGGCCTCTCGAGCTTCGCTGTCCTTTTCTACGTTCAATACAAGTCAAAGAATAGTATTATCTGTACATTAATTGTATCCAGCCGGACCCATGGTGGCGACGATTATCGATGAAATACTGTACTGACTAATGATGTCCATGTTCATGTGGTTCCCAGTTGGAAAATTTTTATTTCATTGTGAAAAAGTATTTGCATCCACATAGTTATGAATTCGATAAATCCCCAGGGTTATTTTGTGATGCAGAAATCTTCGATATCGAAATTTGTGCTTTTGGTTCCTGGGTAAGATCAGCTGTTCGCTCTCATCCCGTGGTTCGTCGTCTTCGCCCAGTCCAGCCCGATTTTTTATTGCCAGCGGTTTACGAGAGCCGCGTATCTCGGCAACGGCTGTAAAATAAATTACTAATGCAGCGAAATTGCACGCGAAATTATTGCTGCGCTTACCGTGCCTCGCGTGAATCGTTTGAGCCTCCGGCTGATTAACCGCACGCTGTAAATTAACCGACGCAATCGCGTTTTTGTTTTTAGATTAAGGGTACGATTTTTGAAATCAATTTAGGATTATGCGAGCCACGTACGACCATCCGCTTCCTTTTCTTCTACGCTTCTTGTATGGGATCTCATCGTTGTCGGTCTGTTATGATTCCAGAAAAAGTACTGAAAAACACAGAATAATTAAAAGTATATTCAGGAAAATAATAAAATTAATGAATGACGGTGCTAATATACGGAAGGAACAAAAATTAAAGTGAATTGAAGAATAAGAATATTAGCTAGATTATTAAGGAAGTTTCTAGAATTTTTTAGCCAACTAATAGATTTAAGCTTTAGAAAGCTATCATTTTGTTATGTGAATCTTTTAACATAAAATTCAAATCCATATAAAACCTATATGTTTCGCAAAGTTGTCAAGTGTGTTCCTGACTGTTATAGTAAATAGTCTGACTTTAAATCGTATGGCAAATGTGAAAAATTTTCAAAATTATTGATTGGGACACTCTAGTAACCACTGCGGCTCTTTAAGTGTTAATATTTTTACGATTTCCTGTCTTTTTGATTCAAGATTGATTCATGAAAGTATACAGGAAAATGCAAGATAATTAACAGAAAGTTCACGAACATAATGAATTAATTGAATGTCAATGAAACATCCGAAGAATAATAAAAAAACTGAGGTGAACAAGCATATGGCCATTTTAAGAAAATGATGTTAAACAACTCTATCGCAGGATTATTAACGCGCTCACTGCCACGTCAGTCATACGTGTCTGACACAATTCTTTTACTAGACTTCAACTTTATTTCGTAGAGTGGCAGACGGAGTAAATAAAAATTTTGTTTGGACCTATGAATTATAAGATAGTTAAAAACGCAGTGACTGTAATAAATCATGAATTATCAGTTATGGATTTCATTAAACAATTGATTCGATTTCTTGGAATTTTGTCACGTGTTGGCGTGGCGCTTAACGTGTTAGCCCCTTCGCCTACAATTATATATGAGAGACGTGATGAAGATTCTGAACAGAGCCAAATAAATATGTATTTTATTAATTTCTTTTAAACCGAAATAAAATTCTATTTTGTTGTTGTTAATGTATAGTCATTGGAGAACACATAGACATACAATAGATATATATTTTCTCCTTCTTCTAGGAAATTATAAACTACAAATAAATTCTAATCACTGAAACCGTAAAATAAATGGTATGGCAAGGGGTTAAGGTAGATTAGACCGTGGATCGTCATGCAAAATACAAATCTTCCTTTCATTGAATCGTAAAAAATAGAAATTAAATGAAAACGGATTATTTCTTTTAATAATTGCAATGAATTTCAAATAATATCATAATTGCCACCAATTCTTCTCAAGTCTGTAAAGTTGTGTATTTCACATGTCATACACGCATAAAGTCCACAGTGTAAGGGTGAGTGTCTAGATTCCCTTATCTAAACGTGATCTCAATATCCCAGCAATTTCCAGTCTCATTATGATCCACTATCTCACAGGAAATAGTACAGAAACAGACAAAATAATCAAATAGAAATTCATAGAGGTGATAAAACAATTGAATATCCATGAGAAGCACGAAAAATGTAAAAATATGAGTGAAATGAGCAAGGATTTGGCATTTTTAAGAAAACGGTGCTAGACGAGTATGTCGCAGGATTATTAAGGGAGAGTTTCTAGATTCCTTTAGCCGGACTTGATACGTAATCCGGAGTTAGTGTCTTTTCAGTCGGAAACACCCTGTGTACAGGGCTGTTTATACACGTACACGATGGACCACATCTCGTGGTGGTTTTTCGTATTATCCCGGGCGACATAATATGGGGGTTTATCTCGTGGAATCATGGTAGCTTAGCGGGGTGGTTTCTTTCCTCTCGCAGACCGTAGCCTCCTCGAAGGCAAATCCTCCTCGCGGAAGACAACGTCGCAGCCCCTTGGACCTTCAGGCCATGTATATTTTCACGGTATACATATATACATATACACGTCCCCAATTTCTCCTTACTCTTCAAGGTCTGAGGAACCCTGCGACAGGACAACGCTGCCGAATCTTCCGTGTCTTTTCAATTGACAACAGAGAAAAATCCGGCGGAGCAACGACAAATATCATACAGTAGCGGACAAATTGAGAACATCTTTGAAAACGATTAACTTTTTTCAAATTAGTCCAAGTGACATGAGTTTTTTTTTAGATGTTAGAAGGATTAGTTTAATAGATAATGTATAAAAAAAACTTTTTTTAAAATTGCTATTGGTCGGAGTTGTGAAGAAAACAGTGATGATCATGATTTTTAGCGTTTTTATCTGTGCCTACAATGAAAATTTGAAATATGCCTTTCGTGTATCTAATTGTAAGTAAATTATGTGTATACATACATAAAGTTTCAACGAAATCGATGAAGGTTTCACGAGCCAGAAATTATTAAAAATGGCAAAAATTGTGAGAAAATGCGATTTAAGCCTGAAATTCAAAGATTTTTACATCTTTCAATGCTCATAGCTTTTTTATGCGTCAGCCGATTTCTATAACTCACTTAGATTCACAAAAGGACTGTTTTAAATTTTCGTTATACGCACGTATAATAAAATCAAAAAAACATTACTTTCGTTTTTTCCTTCACAACTCCAAGAAAAATTTTGTTACACATTTTACACATCTCAAGAAACTTGTAATTTGGACCAATTTAAAAAATGTTACTCGTTTTTAACAAGTGGTCTCAAACGTTTGCCCGCTACTTTAGCTTCAAATTTTGCTTTTGTACTTTCTGAAATAATTCAATTACTTATAAAATTTATTTGATAAACAGCAGCATGTAATGAAAAGTAATGGTGAAGATATAGTTGTCGTTTATTTCTTCGATGAATAAAATTAGTATACTAAATTGGAGATTACTTATGTCGAGATCCAACATTTATTTAAATGGTAAAAGAATTAATATTTTTATGATTTCAAACAGAGTTCACGAAATAAGGATGGTTTCGGATAAACTTCCAAAAGCGACAACCCTCTGATTTTGCTGAAATTTCGTATATAGCTTCTTTTTGTCCAGTACATAAGATTTCCAAATGGATTTTGGGCGATGCGATCCCCTCGCCCCACAGCCCCCTTCAAAGGTAAAACAATTTTTCTTAATTATTTCATAAAGTATTAATGGTAAAGAAAAAGTTGCCGAACAAAAAATGAAGCTCGTAAAATGTTCTACAAAAATGGTTAGATACATTTTTTACGTAAACCTATTATTTTGGCTGTTATGACCCAAAATAACTCGGCGGGGGACATACCTCCGATTTTTTTTATACTCTGGACTCTTACGTATTTTGACGTGCTGGTTACGAATATGATAGTGACAATTGGCACAAATTTAGTTTACATTTGTTGTATTTACTCCTTGATTTTCGTATGCGTGATAGAGCCGGCCAAATGGCCCCCTTTCGCCTCCTCCACGACCTAGCCCCAACTCATTCTAGATTACCTTTCCATTGTAGCTGTCATCTAGAAACGCATACAAAAATACACAACAAAAAAACCAACCTTAGAGTGCCCTTACATTCCCACAGAATGTACAAGAATATAGAAAATTCAATACAGTTTTTTCATGGTTTCAGGTAATCAGCACGTCAAAGTACGTAAGAATCCAGAATATAAAAAAAATCGGAGATATGTCCCCCACCGAGATATTTTGGGTTATAGCAGCCAAAATAATAGGTTTATGTAAAAAATGTATATGTCCTTTTTTTAGAGCTTTCTGTGAGCTTCATTTTTTGTTTGAAACTTTTTTCTCAAAAATCAATATTTTCGAAAATATTTAGTAAGAACTGTCAAAACATCGAAGGGGGATGGGTGGCAAACGAGGCTTTGTCGCCAAAAATCCTTTTAGAGACTTTCTTCTCTAAACGAGGATAAGCTTTGTCAAAAATTTCAGCAAAATCGAAGGGTTGTCGCTTTCTGAAGTACACCCATGGTTTCTTTTAAATCGAAATACAATTTTATTTTTCTGTTATCAATATTGAAGCATTAACCAATTTTCTTTTTCTGCTAGGAAATTATTAAGGACAAACAATTCTAATGATTGCAGCTATGATGGAAATAAAACGGGAAGGGATTAATGCTCTGTCAATATCTTTTACAATTTTTCTAAGTTTCTCAAAGAAAAGGTATTTGAGAATTTAATACAAAAATATGTTCATATTTCTGGCGAGTGTTATTAATATAATTTTCATTAAGCTACATCGGAACTTCTTCGTTAATCAACCCCGCGTGCTCAAACCTGTAAAATTACTAGGGGAAAGTGTCCCCTATCTTTCACCGACTGGCGAAGGACAGAGGAAAGTTTGGTTGCGCTGCTAAAGCAAAACACAATAGCCTTGAGTGACAGTGCTATCGTAGAAACTCTTCGAAAGGAAATATTGGGGGATAGAATTGCGAGCTGAGAGGGATGAGTACGGGGGAGGATGATGCTCGGTGTTATTGATTCTAATGATATATCCGCGCCCTGGGCGATTGCAGGATGTAATTGATATCCCGTGTGACGCGAAATGTATTTATGAGTTTGTGTTTCTTTCGATTATTCTTTCCCTATCGAGATTAAAATCTTTTTCACTTTATACGCAGTTTTCGTTCAAATTCATTTCAATATCTGTACTAATATATTTTTAATTCTCCGCCTTTGAAAATAAGTTCCGAAAGAATTTTTTTCTTGAGGTTTGTAAAGGCCCCTTGTATGCTTTCAATTATTCTAAAATAAAAAATTTGTAACGAAGCATTTCGATGTTTTCGATAGTTAGAGTGCTAATGCTATTAAGTTATTGCATATAAAACGTCCAATTTTTAACAGCAACGACCAGCAAGCACAAATTTGTTCTACATAAACTTGTTGATCAAAGTAAGCATGATTGTAAGCAACATATTCTGTCAATGAATTACAAGTTTATTAACTGTGTTACTGTAGAAATTGAATCCTTTGGTCGTTCATGTTATTAATATGTATGTATATAAGAGTGTCATCTAAATTTTGTAACTTTTTTTACCATCGACGAATAGTGTTTTGTTTAATCACCACATTTTGACCAAGCATAACATTTTTTTATTATTTAGTAAAATAAGATTTTTCAATAAAAACTGAAGATAGACCCTTTAAAGATCTGCCGTGCACCTTAAAATGATATACATATATTAAACTTCAAGATTGTCCTAGATGAAAACGCATCATAACATTTGCATTCTAAAATTGGACATTTCATATGCAATAACCTAATAATATAAACCGTATTGTGTAGTGCATTCTTCATGTGCCCAATCGTT
>CAJYYI030000416.1:0-30314 GCA_913789915.3 Sphecodes monilicornis
CCTTTGAATTCACCGATCGTTTGGAAACCGACCGTGCCCCCTACGGGATATGACTTTTTCAAAAGAATGTATTTGGTATTGGGACGATCTCGCTGGGGCTCTCTTCATTCGTGCGTTAACACGTTTCGCTGACGCGTCGACCATATACGGATAACACGATGCTCTCTGCCCACCATCAGGAATACCTGCTTCAAAAATACGATGCCTAATCATGCTATCCCTCAGCTCTACATCCCAAAACTCAAAATTATTTATCTCAGAATTTAGCCTCGGATTTTTACAATTATTAAGAGGATCTCTATGTAAAATCGAAATTGTCTGCAGTTTTCTTTTCTCTAGTAATTTAACTAGGCAACATATTGATACTATTCAATTTCTTTTGATCTCACTAGAATCAATATATCCAGAATAACGCTCCACGGCAATTGAAAACATTACGAAATTGCTGTGAGTCAATAAAACATTTCCTCCAGAACAATTTTGTTTACTAAATCCAATGATTCCGGAAAATATGTTCTTGAAACTGAGGAGAGAGAAAAAACGACAATTGAATAAATTATCGAAGGTACACGGAAATACTAACTGGGTATGGGTATCATCTTCAGAGTACAGATAATTGTAGCGCGCTCGTTCGCGCGGAGACTTGAATGCCCGCGGTGGTACTCTGATCGAGCGGGGAAACGATTATGGTCGCTGCGGATTTGCATCCGTTCGCGACTAATCGCTACAACGTATTTACCGGGCATTATCGCGGCTTGTTCGAAACGAGACCAGTTCTCTCTCTTTCTTTCTTTTATTCTACGTATGTATATCGGCTCGCGGACAGTTTACGAGCTGCTTAATGTCCCGCAATAAAAACGGTATTACTTGTCTCGTATTCTACGGTCTGCGGGACATGGGAGAGGGAACGATCGAAAGAACAATGGGTAATTAAAGCGGGATTTGCATGGCGGACCACCTCTCTCCCCCGTGACACACATAAGAACACTATCGTTCGATCGAGGCGCGAGAAAAATCGGACGGGTTATAATTAGAATGCGGATCTTTTTGCGAAATAAACATTTTAATCATTATTAAACTGGAGATCTTTATGCGAAATAATATTTGTCGGCTTCTATGACAAGAAACTGTACACCTGTATGCAACGTTTTCTTCTTTCTTAACAATCAGTATAAGTTGAATACGATATATTGACATTAAATCTTTTTAATATTTCTGCTGTCTTAAATGCATAATATCCACAGTCCAATTTTTCAGTTCCCAATGGCTTTTTATGCAAAATAAAATGTTCATACATCATTTGCAAGGAAATGGAGTTAAATAAAAATTTACTTCTCATGTAAATAATTTTAGTTACATGAAAATGACGTCTCCATATTTTTACATTTTTCTGATGTATTTACCGTTTTAAGTTTCGCCTATTCATTTTTGTCACAAATGCATCACATCCGCTGTCTCACGAGGCGCAGTAGTTAAATGAAAATGTATTTATTACGTACCACGTACGTCCCTTCCGGTATCACACATGCGATTTACATCAACATTTCTTAAAAATGTTATATTGTGACACTGCAGTACAACTTAAGTGTAAATATTCTATTGTTTAATTTCATTTTGAATCTTCTAACAGAATAGGTTAAGTTTGTCGCTACTGTCTTCCGTTCGCTACAAAATGGCGGCGAGCGCACACTTCGAACGTAGTTTCAACTACGAATTAATCAAAAAGAATTGTATTAACTTGATTATTTTGAATATGACCAAATAACACGGCAAATCCGAACGCATCTAACATTTTTAAAATTCAAAAACAGTATAAAATAACAATTTCAACCGATAAAAATGGCTAAAATAGGAAACAAAGTGTCACCGTGTTCTAAACATACATCAAATACAATTCCAAACCCGCGCAAACTTTAGCATACTTTACAGCAATTTCAATGAAAATACATCTAATTAATTTTCATTTAAAAACCATGTACCTCGCACGCGAGAAAAAAGCTATCGTACTACGATCAGCCTCTCGTAGGGTTCCCGGATGTAGAGGGGATAAAAAAGGACAGTATTAACCGACAATTAGCGGATAATAGTAATTAACTGATTGGTATGCGGCCGGGTTAAAACGGTTTGCAACCGTCCGTCGATCGTTAATTCCTGTTGAAGCCGAGGGCGTCGTGACGCTGTCGATCCTCAAGGTGTTCGCGAGCGCGCCAATCGAAACTATAATTAGCGTGTAATGGTGGGGGCAGTCCGCGGAATCGGTCGCATAATTGCGGCCAGGAAGAGGAGGCCACGTTCACATACAATATATCGGATGACAGCGCATTCGCAATGCTTTATTCTTAGTCCAGCGACGACACGCCTCATTATGCATAGAGAATCCGCACGCGGCCTGCATAATATGCAAAACTCCTTCCATTACCGTCCACGGGCGAACGTAATACGCCGGCCCGAAAGTGTACACGCACGATTCGACGGGAATAACAGGTCTTCCCTGATATTATATATCGCGTTTCTACGTGAACGCACATCGTTCACTCCTTTTTTCCTCTCTCCCTCCTTCACTCTCCCTCTCTCCATCTCTTTCTCACTGTTTCGTGGTTCTGCCTTTTTCTTCTCTTTCCTCCTCGCCTCCTTCGTCAACGATCCGCTCGCGGGAACGCGGAATTTCGAGAAACCGAACGGTACAAGCTGTGATTCATCGAGCGATGCGTATTCCGCGAAAGCGTAAACCAGTCGCGAACATCCTTTCCTTCTTGCGATTTCGTTCGCTGAATTTGCAAATTTTTCCACCTCCTCTTTGTAGAAGAAGATACACTTTGACGCGTAACTGTAACTCTCCTCTTAACGTTACTCACGCAGATTACATAATTTTATTTTATTTTAGCTCTTATTGTGTCGCTTGCCTTCCTGTTGCATGAATTTTTTAATTTTTCAGCCTTTTCTTTGTAGAAGACACACTGCGACGTGTAACTGTAACTTTCGTTCTAACGTTACTTACGGGTATTATATAATTTTATTTTATTTTAATTCTACTTGTGTCACTTTCTTTCCTGTTGACATTTTTCGTGCGGCATGACAATGAGACTCTTGCGCAACGATGGGGCGCATGGTTTGCTTAGGAAATTTGAAGATATTTCTGGCAGTTGATTTTTCGACATCTTTGAAGATTTTTAGCGATATTTGTAATAATTTCCTGGACATATAATAATTTTTAAATTTCTTTTTGAAATTCTTAAGAATCCGATTTCTGCTGGATCATGATCTTAGTAAATTGTATTCGGGTAATGTTTAAATTACAATTAAATTACAATGTATTACTGCTTAAATGGTAAACGGAAACAATTTTATTTCTGGTATCGTATTGTGTGTTGATAACAGTGACTTAACCCAGACCTCACATAATATTGCACATATAACAAATGTCTTTTGGTGAAACGTTTTTTTAATGTTGCACGACCGAATGAAATCATTGAAATGTCCAGTACAATACACGATGGCTAAGAATGTATTAATTTTTATGGACATTAATTGCCTCCGATTTTTTTCCATTTCATGTTACATTAATTACGTTTGGACAAAATGTGGAAACAAAATTGTGTCTTCTTGTTCAAATGTCTAAAAAGACGACATAAAATCGTTTCGAAGAATGAACCATTGAATGTTCGGTTTTATTTTTAGTGTATATCATTTTTTATTTCCATTTTGTTTTATAAATGCTTGGCTGCATAACAAACTAATGAGATTTCTTGGTGAGCGTGGAGTGACAGTAAAGTGGAATGACGGTTGATATTGTTTCCTTCTATTTTACGAGTCAAGCAAGCATTTAGAAATCACACGCGACCGTTCTCGTGTCGCAGTTAAAAGTAATAAAGTAGTCGAGCGATGTTTCATTGTTTTCCAGTTACCCGGCTCGCTGCTTTGTATTCAAGTAATTCACCGGCGTTGTTGTGACATTGTTTCTTAACGATATGGCGTTTGACTTGAATGTAATTCGAGAAAGATCGCGACGATGTCGTTTATTAAGTCGGTGTTGGCATAAAGGAATCGGAGAAACGAGGATCTACATCATCGTGTATTACAGCTACGATAGATATGACTACGAAATCGTTCCTTTCAATAACCGGTTAATCCTTCAATCGTGACATCCAATTACGGTGTAATTGCCGTTACAAACAACAAACTGTATGCGCAACTTCAAAGCCCTAAACACACAGCACTATCGAACGTCTCCGAATTATATTACACCTACTTCGACAAACTTTAACCTATACACCAATTCACTTAAGAACCCCGCACTAATCATATGGAAAATCTATCACGGTAACATCAGTTTTTTTATATGTTGTAGATTATGATCTACTGAATAAAAGATGTAATGGGCACAAAGCTCAATAATGAACAATTATCGAGTTACAATCAGTCAAACATGACAAATTCGAGGTGCCAAATACTCAAATCTCGGGAAGTATATTTACTTTACACGTTTGCCACACCCCCACTCCCGCCACCCCACTCCTTCGATTTTCAAGTTGCGCGACCTAAATGAAGTTGGCAACATACTAGCGTTATTGCTGCCGAATGCTATTACTTTCTGGCATTGCTACGTCCGATATTTGTATTATAGATATCAGTGCATTCCACACATTTTGGTCTCCATACTGTTTGGTAATACATAATAAGATCATTTTTTTATTAATCCACACACACACACACACGCGCGCGCGCACACGCACACAAACACACACACAGGAGAGTGGGTTTGGAGTCAAAAAATACTATGGGAGTGACAAACCGTGGGGTTTCTTATCTCTGCTGTGACACGCAATGATTTTTGTGAAAGATTTCTGTTCACAGACCTTTTCAAGGTCATTCAAAATTCGGACGTAGCAATGCCAAAAAGTAATAGCATTCGGCAGCAATAACGCTAGTATGTTGCCAACTTCATTTAGGTCGCGCAACTTGAAAATCGAAGGAGTGGGGTGGCGGGAGTGGGGGCGTGTCAACCGTGTAAACTAAATATACTTCCCGAGATTTGAGTATTCGGCACCTCGAATTTGTCATGTTTGACTGATTATAACTCGATAACTGTCCATTATTGAGCTTTGTGCCCAGTACATCTTTTGCTCAGTAGATCATAAGCTACAACATATGAAAAATCCAACTGATTTTACCGGGATAGATTTTCCATATGATTATTGCGGGGTTCTTTTCTACCATGTTCAGTAACATTATACTTCATAGTGTCATTGTATATTTGTGTCTCTATTTTAAAAATAATTCTACCATTTATCAACAAGAACGTTAACAAATTTTTTAAAACAAATTGGCACCTAGGTACTTAGGTATTGATATAGGGATTAAATTATCAAAATCGTATTTACGGCGGCCATGAACGTTCAAAGATATCTTCATTAGCCATTAATAAATATGAACATTCTCAAACCTCTCTTAAACTTTCCAACCACAAAACAAATACATCAATAAATAATAGTAGTCATGAATATTATCTTTCCAGCTCAAACCATTCGCTTCAAATTATCCCGAACGATACCCAAACACGTCATCAAAAAGTATGTTCTGTTTGGTACGCGTTCAGCACGCATGCCAATTTACAAAATCCTCAAAAACCGAGCACACAAATTCTATCATTACAACGGGCAATCTTGTAACCCATGAATTTACGCGAAGAACCATAGCCCGTTGATGATGTAGACACCAAAAGCTAAGAGCTACTGTCAGACCCTTCAAACCTTAAAAATTCACTTAAAAAACGATAACCTGCTCGCAGCTAATCCGGTAAACAGCTTGGAAACGGCCGAACAAAAGGACGATCTAGCAGACAATGTATCTGACGACTGGGATCACGAAACGCCAGCGAGGGGGCCAGCCAATGGGGAGCCAGTAAAAAGTTTGGGCGGGTGGCGAACCCGTTATCATCGCCAATTTGCACCACTGTTCAACAGCCGAATTCGATTAGATACGTCTCGGTGATCTGGCCGAAGGTGTTGGCAGAAAACGCGAGCAGAAAAAGGCCAAAGAGAAAGAATGGCAAGGAAGAAGGGCGACCAGAAACAAGAAGAGGAAGAGGAGAGAAAGAAGAGAGGAGAAATAACGCCTCGAGCAAGTTCGACAATGTTCTCGCGGATCTATGCGGACCCGGCATTACGCCTTGACGAAAGGACGAAGAAAAGAACTGCGCTTGCGGACCGCGAGATTATAAGGTTGTTAACGACGAGCGCGGTTCTGTTCTCTGCCAACTGAAACTCGATGCAAATTACGGCGTAATATACAGGCCGGCATGCTAATAACGTTCCAGTAAATATCACCGGGCGATCCGCGCCGGGAATACCGGCCGAGGACGCGTTCATTTTGCCCGCGAGACCGTGACGCTTCTTCTTTTTCAATGCGCCTAATGTGATGGAAAATCGGAGGCCGGGATCGACTCGCGCCGCTGTATTTTGCACGAGATCTGCCAGCGGAACTGATGAGCCCTTGCACATTGTAGCATTAACCTCCATTTTACGATTTTCACCTTCGGCGCCAGAATCCTATCGTTAACCCCGCGAATTTTCGACTGTTGTCTTAAGTACACGATTAATAATCTGCAATACCACTCACGACATTATCATTGAAAGGATCTTCAATTGGGACTTTAAAAAATTGTCTTCTTTGAAAGCATCTCCGAAAGATTGTCTTCTTTGAACGGGGTCCTCAAAAGGATCTCCAAAATATTTTCTTCTTTGAAAGGATCTTTAATTGGAAATTTAAAAAAATTGTCACCTTGAAATCTTTCTTTAAGAGAAACTTTTAAGTAATGTCTTCTTTGATAGGACCTCTAAAAGGATCTCCAAAAGATTGTCTTCTTCGAAAGAATTTTCAATTGGGATTTTAAAAGAAATGTTCTTCTTTGGAAGGATCTTCAATTGGGACTTTAAAAAATTGTCTTCTTTGAAAGGATCTCCAAAAGATTGTCTTCTTCGAAAGAATCTTCATTGGAATTTTAAAAGAAATGTTTTTCTTTGGGAGGATCTCCAATTGGGCCTTTACAAAATTGTCTTCTTTGAAAGGATCTCCAAAAGATTGTCTTCTTTGAACGGGGTCCTCAAAGGGATCTCCAAAAAATTTTCTTCTTTGAAAGGATCTTTAATTGGAACTTTAAAAAATTGTCACCTTGAAATCTTTCTTTAAGAGAAACTTTTAAGTATTGTCTTCTTTGAGAGAATCTCTAAAAGGATCTCCAAAAGGTTGTCATCTTTGAAAGGATCTTCAATTGGGATTTTAAAAGAAATGTTCTTGTTTGAAAGGATCTTCAGAAGGATCTTCCAAAATCGTGTTCTTTGAACATCATTTTCAAATTTTTGTAAACAAATTTTCCATTCTGGAACGTCTGCTGGTTGCTCTTAATGGAACAGCTGCAAATTGCAGTGATTTGCCGGGAACTCGGCAATTAAATGGCGACTTTTAGTCTGTAGATCTAAATGGGCCCGAGCTCCGCCATTCAATGGTTGATCCTGTTGATGCAACGTGTACACATTACACATTACATTTGTTATTGTCTTTCAGTGTACTCTGCCATGTTTCTCGGATGAAGGACCAAGGAGGTCATGTTTACTACTCTTCACGCAAGTTATATCTTAATAATATTCGATGTTTATAGAATTGTTATATTCAGACTGCAGATGTTACACGTACAAAAATTGTGTAAAAAACTTTAAAGAAGCATCGCACAGCTTGATCTTATTACAGATCATCGAAACATATTGTATGCGGGACATGCTAGTACATATATGTACATATAAATTTCCAGCTTCACTGAAACACTTATTATATTATTCTCCTTGTTTGTCCCTTAGAATTCATACTTCAACATGTATACGATACATTCATCAAAAATAATAAATTTTCACCTTGCAGCTGCATATAAAATTACCATGGAAACGAAGCAAGTGCGAAATGGACTTAAGAAATCATGTAACGCATACAATGTATAACGAACGTGCAAAATTAATGTCGTCTCTGTGCATACATACTGGTACCTACATCGTTTGTAGCGGAGATTAATATGTTTTAATTACATCAACATTTTTCGATGATAGGAAATTGTGTAGGAATACATTGTATACGCGGTGCAGCTCGTTCGTCAGGGCTCACACGTGACCGTCATTGTCCCTCGTGACAACGAAAGTGAAAAGACAGTTCTGTCGTCCTGCTGATAACCAGCAATTAACGGAATGATTTACGGACCCGCCACGGACCGGTGCTCTGGCCATGCTCGACCGATTATTTTGTAAACGGCGGAGCGGACAGGTAGGCGAACATGCAGGCGCCGCGACCAAGTCTGATTTACTGCTGACCCTCTTTTCTTTAATTATTCCCGATAATGGCGACCCGTGATCGAGCATCCGAAATTTCGGCGTTATCGAGCTAGCCACGCGACCGCCATATTGGTACCGTACACCTTTTCTCTCTTCTGGAATAACGCAATCCTCAATTTCAATCCCTAATAATTACCAGCCAAAGAAATGGTCCTCTGTAAGAAATGAACGAGAAACAAACAATCCGACTTGCAAAAATAAGAGAATTAATAAATAGTAGAAAATATATTGTGAGAAACGTAAGAGAACGACGAAGTAATCAATGCCGAATGAGAAGAAAAATTGTCTTCAAATATAAAAATAAGAAAATAAAGGAGAAACCTGAAAGAATGATGAAATAATCTATACAAAAGATCACCAGCCTTCTAAAGTACAGGAAACAGAGCAGTAAAAATGTACAGTAGAATAAAAATATGGTTAACTTAAACAAAAAATGTTTGCAATAGGATACAACGGGACAATATTTCGGTGAACTTTTTGGTATAGTTCCTGGAGGACGCCAGGAACTTCGGCGATATTTGTCGAACCTGGACGACAGACCGGAAGTTGTGTCGATGCAGAAGAGTTCCATCCCCGAACGCGTAGCCAATTACAGTCACGACAAACTTGTAATTAATTCACGGCGAAGAAACTCTATCCGGTCCAGGATGATCGATTAATCACCAGCGGACCGTACAAATTGATTAAATCGCTTCCCGGCGAGTGTGCAGCGATTATAAACGACTCGGCGATGTCCGAACTAATGAACGCGCTGAAACAGATTAGGGTCAAACCGCGGATTAAGCGTCGGCCACGAAAAATCGTCGCTTCCGCGATTCCTCCGAGATTCCTCCGCGTTTCGGGCCACGATCGCGGTGGTTCCGCGTCTACTGTTGCAACGCGACGCGATCAATCAACTCGCTCGTCTTTTTCCCCTCCTTTATTTTCATTTTCGTCGTGTCGCGACACGCGCGTGTGTTAGCGTCGCCATTCGTGGATTTATTGGAGAAAGTAGCGGCCCCGATCATTTTCCAAGCGACACGTCTCGCGGGCACACCGCGAATCATCAATGTTACGCAGGAACAGGCCGCGATTAATCATCGGTGGGACGCTAATCGAAACCCGAGCCGGCGGGTTTATCGCCTTCCGGCGGCCTTCTAATCAATTAAAGTCGTCAGGCTTGTATCCACTCTAAAATCGAGACGATTCGGCCCATTAATCCCAACTCTACGACTAGAGAGCGTGTGGGTTCGTGATTCAGGTGGGAGTATGTATGCTGCTACTCGTATTGTTTGGATTTGGTTCTATCATAAATTACAAATCTTAGTTGTTAAAGACGTCGGTAGATCCAGGAATATTTTTAAATAATTTAGAAAGCAGGTATTCTGTCGAGGATACTTTCCAGAGTCTTTCGTATATCCTTTCTAAGAAGACAATTTTTTAAACATCACTAAAGAGAAACATGTTCCTAAAATCTTTATGAAGAAGAACATCTTTTAAAGATCCTTTCAAACAAGAAAATTTTTTGGAGAGCCTTTTGGAGATCCTTTCAAACAAGAAAATTTTTTGGAGAGCCTTTTGGAGATCCTTTTGTAGATATTTGTGAAGATCCTTTCAAAGAAGACGATTTTTTTGACATCACTATAAAGAGAAACATGTTCCTAAAATCTTTATGAAGAAGAACATCTTTTAAAGATCCTTTCAAACAAGAAAATTTTTTGTACTGCCTTTTGGAGATCCTTCTGAAGATCCTTTCAAAGAGGACGATTTTTTAGACATCACTATAAAGAGAAACATCTTTAAAAAATCTTTATGAGGAAGAACATCTTTTAAAGATCCTTTCAAACAAGAAAATTTTTTGGAGAGCCTTTTGGAGATCCTTTTGGAGATCCTTCTGAAGATCCTTTCAAACAAGACGATTTTTTAGACACCACTATAAAGAGAAACATCTTTAAAAAATCTTTATGAGGAAGAACATCTTTTAAAGATCCTTTCAAACAAGAAAATTTTTTGGAGAGCCTTTTGGAGGGTCTTTTAGAGATCCTTTTGGAGATCCTTCTGAAGATCCTTTCAAAGAAAACGAATTTTTAATGTTCCTTGTAAAGAAGAACATTTTTTGAAGATCCCTATAAAGGCGACAATATTGATCCTTTTGAGGATCCTTTCAAAGACGAAAATCTGTTTATGGTTCTCTTAAGGGTCCTTATAAAGAAAAAAATCTGTTGAGGAAGAATTACACCTAACCCAGACCAATTTGGATACAAAATTTCCAGCATTCTAGTGATTAAATTTATATTTTGAACATCCAGCGGCCTATTTGACGAGATAGCGTCTTTTGAACCGTGCTGTACACTATGGCACAGCAAGAAGGTATAGTAAGGACGTCGCAACAGTTGAACAACAGGTCTCGCTATCCCGTCTTCTTAATTATCGTCGGAACACCGGTATATCCGTGTGCGTTTGTGTGCGGTGTTCTTCGCGGTGTTTCCTTTTGGTTCTGCTCGGTTCCGCAGATGTCAATCATGTCCTCTCGGTCCGGTCACTTGCTTCTGATTTATAACCGTGTAACAGGTCTTGTTGGTCGCGCTGCAATAGTTCGAGGACAGTCTCGCTCGGAATTACGCTTGACGGCTGGTTCTGGCGAGCGAACATCGAAAAATACAGATAACGCTGTGCGCGCCTAGAGTCGCGTGTTGTGAACGTAGTCGGAAAATCTTTTTCCCCGATCAACCCTATAGATCATTTCGGAGGAGAGCTAATTTGCATCGGCGAGTGTAATAGCTGGTTTAATAGCATTCAATTATCTTCTCGAGGAAAATTGATCGGTACCGTCCATTTTTTCCTTGTTCCCTGGATGCTTCGCAACAGTTGTTTTAAATATTGGATAAAAAATGCATCGGGTCATGTGCATGGCATTATGCCTCATCCAGAATATTTAATAGGAAAATGTGACTACAAGATGTCACTGTTTAAAGTTCATTAGAGTTCGAACGTCCAATTAAGAACGTTGCAGTATTATAATCATTAGACTGCGGATCTTCTTCTTTTATTGATTTTAATAGACCGAAATTGATACATTAATATTTTTAAATATTTTTATTCTCATCTTTGTCATAAGTGCACAACACCCGCCATGTAATAATCATATTTCTGCATCGGGAAAGTAAGTGGAATTAAAAGGAAAGAAATTTCCAATTAGATACGCTGATAAAACTAGATTGAAATCGTGTTGCTTGATCATTAACAGAGACAAAGTACAATCGAATGCTACTGTGTTTTTAGATTAATCCGTCCAATTTGTTCCTTGTCTCATACTTTCGACTTACAACCCACTTTTGATTGAATATTAATGACTGAAATTAATCCAGCGATCCAAGAGGGAATATACTATAGGTAGTTGTGCGTACTAAACATCCGTAATTTCATCGGAACATCGATGACAATCATCCAGAACAAGCTTCGAGTTTGGGTTCCGACATTGTCCACCTGCTCTTCCTATCACGAGACTCTCATCTGTTTCATTAATAGGCATCTTTTAATTACGCAAGCCTAACACACCGCGCTCCCGCTAATTGCGATGCGCAGGCTCGCTGCCCGTTGGGCAATAAAAAGCAATATAAAAGTGCGTTTGCATAATGTCTACGGCGTGGCCGGCCGTGAGCCGAGGAAAATAAGAGCAATCTTATTTACGACCAAATTGCTGTGTAAATATTAAATTTCATTAAAAATAGTGTGCCGGTTATTGATGTGATTAATGCCCTCGATCCACGACAAGAATACAGACGCTTCCAAGCGTCTACGGGAATTTATATTAACAGGCTGTGATCGCTCGAAAATCTTCCATTAACCAAGAACGTAATTCTTTCTGCAATTCGGTGCCACTGTTTTATGCATTGCGTATGCTAATCGTGAAATATGAAACATACTTCAACAGCTGTTCTGATACTTCGTAAAATGAAACCGTAAAATGAATTGTAATTCAAGGGGCATCAAATTATGAGTAAAACTGGAAGTACGGGTCGACAGAGACCCAGTCGATGTTGTGAACGGAATCCTTGTTTTTTAGCATGCGAATAAATCGATCGACTTTAATGTAAAACGGGCCCGTCCATGACTCGCGAGTGGAAAACCGTACGAACGCTGCGTGATCGCGATTCGCCGCCTCAAAACCCCGACTCTAATGTATTCCCCGGGTAATTGCGGGACTAATCGCACGTAATTAGGCCCCTAATGAGGGCCACCGGGTCGCGTGTAACGCACGCTCCGCTTTATGAATCCGAACAAGCGCGAGAACAAGGCGCACGGTGCCCTTGCAGCTCGCGCGCGCGTGTTGCTATATTCGAGATCAAACCGCGCAACCGCTAATTAAGGAGCGTCTGAACGTTGATTGGCAGCGCCGGTTCGACGATTAGAATCGTCTTTGTTGAGATCGGTTTATAATAGTGTCTATTCCAGCACCGAGCGCTCTATTAATTACAACGCAACCGGCCGTCGCCAATTAATCTTCCTCCGGAAAAGTCAACAATATATTTGCAATTTATTTGTGGATACAGGTCTTTAATGGAACTGTCAACATCTGTTGCCGGGTTTATTAATCGGCGGCCTAACGAGTCGACCGCTCGATCCGTGACAAACATTTGTTCTAAAATTTAAATTATTCCAGACAGAACAGAAAATCAATTTATCTTTGTCCTGTGGCGGTTGTAACAGATTATGCATTAGTATTAATAGTAAGAAAGTGTGAAATGCTGAGAAGTTACGGAAGTAATTAATAGATTGTAAAGCGTCTTGGAAATTATTGTTTTCAGATATGTTTTTGTAGAAATTGAAGAAGTTGAAAAAAAAATTTATTTTGTTGATTAAAATATCTCTTACGATGAGGATAAAGTGTACATGTCATTTGTACTTTGTTAAACCTTAACCTTTCTGGTTCACCGAATAAATTCTTATTTTCAGATATGTTTTTGTAGAAATTGAAGTAGCTAAAAGAAAAATTTATTTTGTTGATTAAAATGTTTCTTACGATGAGGATGAAGTAAACATGTCATTAGTACTTTGTTAAACCTTAACCTTTCCGGTTCATCGGATAAATTCTTATTTTCGGAATGTTACACACGATCAAACGGTTGATCGAACAATTTATTTTGTCGACTGTAATGACTCTTATGGAGAAAATAAATTAAAAATGGCACTTCTACATTGATACTTCTACATAATCATCTTTCCAGCTTTGTGGAATCTCTATGCTTGTTAGTTCATCAGCGAAATTGTTAAATTTGTTAGAAATTGAAACAGTTGAAGAAAAAATTGATTTTCTCTAATAAAAAGTCTCTTATGCTAAGAATGAAGTAAAAATGTCCCTCACACTTGTTTCATCGAATTATTCTGACTTTGTGAAAGGTTTACGATTTTTACGCAGTCAGCCAATGTGTCAATTTCTGTATTTTTCGAGAGAAAATAGCACCGAATAATTTACAGTGAAGGAAAATGGCCGGTGACGTTCGTATCCGCGTAAAAATGGCTGCCTACCGACCCGGTTGGAAATAAATTTCTTAAACGACGCGAGTTGGCTAGATTTTAATTATTATTGGTAGACAGTACATTAAGTCCGCCCGACAAATAGGAGCAATTTGAACCGTCGAAAGCGGGGAACTGGTGGAACGGGAACGGGAACGGCGAGGAATTATGTGACATCGGCAATCAAGGCGTCGTAAAAAACTGGGGAATAAACTGATTTAAATGTTTACCTTGCTTATCTCGCGCAAATTGCAAGCGTGCATAATAAGTTTAATTAACGGCCGAGTTAAGAGCCCGACTTCTACAACGTGTAACACGCGAACCAGCTGCCGTTTAGAGGGCCTCTAGCACAAACAGGAGGGATGTAAATCGGTGGTTGTGCTCAACTTGTACGATGTTAATTAAGCTCGAAACATAACTTTAACAGGCCAATCTTTTCTAATCTTTCGCTTCGAAATAGGCTACCAGTTTTCCCTCGCGGCTAAAGAAACATCGTACAGTACGTTTGCTTCGAACTTTTCTCGACCGACGGATTAAAAAGTAATAATAATACCTCGCCAATGCACGAATAGCAACGTAAACATGGAATAAAAATCATATTAGCGGTACAGCTCGGTGTGTCATTAAGTAATCCACTGGTGGGGGCTTGATAAAACCGAACCCTCGGTTGTTGTTAGGCTCAATTTAACCCGAATTCATTTCGAAACACTCTGCATTCCAGAAATTTATGGCGTAGAATAAATTCAATGTAAAACACATTTTCAACGGAGGGTAATTTAATTGAATGCACTGTGTTCCAAGATTAACATGTTCTTCATATTTTTAACTCGAACGAGCGTGTTTGTGTTTTTAGGATTCCAGAAATTTATGGTGTAGACTAATAGATGGAAAATCACGGTGAAACATTTTGGACGTATGATCATGTTCAATGAAATATATTCGTATTTAATATTCATATTTTTCATTTAGAAAGTGTATGTTTATGTTTCCAGTATTCCTGAGATTTATGACACGGAATAGTAGATGTAAATTGAATGATACACGTTTCAGACACGTGATGAAATTTAATGAAACGTATATCGTTCAAGGATTAATATATTCTTCATATTTTTTACACCGAAGAGTTAAAGAACGATACTACTATTATTAAACTGTGGGTTTTATACATTTATTATAAACATGAGTGTGTGAAACGTAAAATTAGATAATATACCGAAAGAGTATTTTTACTTCGTTTTAAAAAAATAAACTTCTATTTATCTCTGGTTTCATTAAATTGCTCCAAGCAATTACTATTTTGCATAAAGATCTATAATCTAATTACTGCTTTAGTATTCTGTTCTCATTGTTCTACATAGTATATAGATAACCAATGAATAATTTATTACTTCATGGTTCATGCCTATATTAACAGCTTCCGTTCAACATATTTCGCATCAACGCCATTTTGAACATAATGAAGATCAGGAAGATCCAACTTGAAGTGTATCACAAAAATTCGTAGGCATTATTTAGCTATTCAGCTTCTGTTGATTAATTTCAATTGAAAATTGTGCAATTGTGATGAGCAACTACTTAAAAGTTCAAAATCGCTGAATATGGAAGCAATATGTGTTAAATTTGAAATTATTCGGAGAGCAACAGAGATTCAAAGATGGTCGAAAAGGTAACTATAGCTATATTGTCCATCCTCTGAATGCTGGAGAAAAGAACACTATTCTCTATTTTCAAAATCCAATTTCTAATGATCATATTTTACACACCTAACATAAATCTCCCTGATAGGGGTACTTATAAATCTGGAAATTATCCAAGTCTCAAACAACAGTGAGTGAAGTTCAAAATCATTGAATATGGAAGCAGACTGTGTTAAATTTGAAACTATTCAAAGAGGAAAGGAGAGCCAAAGATGAAAAGGGAATAGAGGAGGGTGCGAGTATGTCGAAAGCCAGTTTCCAAGATGGCGTCGCAGCTCCTCCATTCTCCTTGATTCACAATACCACCCTCCTGCAGCTCCCCTCTGGCTCTTTCCCTTTTTCGGAGCGTGTTACGCCCATAGAATGCGTAACGCGACGCCTGTGATATATGCACGTAATGCATCTGGAGCGTCCGGCACGCACTTTCTCGCACACGCGCGAATCGCCACGAATATCGCGTGTGTACACCCCTCGATCCCCTATTAGCATATCAATCCCCTCGTTATTCGGAGACCCGGCCTGGGCTCGTTGGGAACGCGCCGTTAAGGGCTGAAGGCTACTCCACAATCACGAGCGAAGAATGCGTGTTACGTAACCTTTCAAATAAATTTCGCGCAACTGCCTCTTACATGTTGCGACCGATGATGGAAACGTTCGATAACTTGTTTCTCAACTGATGCTGGTTTATGACCGAATATCATGGCCCGGCGGCATTGACAAATTTAATTTGTAGATACATTTTGCTTAATAACGTCAATAATTTTCCTAATCTCTGGATGAATTTTCAAAAGATCATTGAATGAACAGGCAAAAAAACATTTCTGAATTATACAATCTATGATGGCAAACATTCTCATGCGAAAAATAAATAACACAGAGTTCAATATTTTGCACAATATTGAGATATTTAATATTGAATTAATATTTCAGATATTTAACACTAAACCTACCAAGCACAAAACATATCAAAGTGAAACGTCTTATAGAAGTGAGAAGATTTCATTTGCTTAAACGTTGTGCGGTTTTCCTATGAAAGCCTTTTTATAATTTCAATAATTGTGCAATAAAAAACCGGTCATTTGACCGTGGTAGGTTTAGTGTTAATGTGATGTGAATTATTTTAAATTAAGAATAAGCGAGGATCAATCCACGAACACAGGACGCCATTTTGCAAACAGTTGAATGACCCAATTTTTAAAAAAAGGTTGTTTCTCCTTATTGGTATGTATAAAATGCGTCATTTGAGTATATGCATGGAGAGTGATCGAGCAAATGGAAGTTTGTCTGTTCGTTGTCGACTGAATCTACTTATTGGTAGTTGAACAGGCTATCCGACAGTGCTTCAGCAACTTAATCGATGATTAGAACGTGCACTGTAGGGCGACTCGTGATACAGTGCGTGAGATAAACGCGGAATTTTGTCTGCGTTCTCGATAATTGACTGCTCGCTCTCCTAAACGATATAATTTGAGACCGGCCGTACTCATTCGCACCCTCAACGAGTAATTACTCGGTTAATTATCGTGCAATTATCTCCGGCAGGATTCTAGTCCGCTTACAATTCCAGCAATCCCTCTGATTCTAAAGAAAGAATAAATCTAAGTAGATCTCCACAATCTACGATCTAAGATCTACAATCTCGAAACAGAATCGCTCCCTATGTAAACAAACTTTGATGGAATTCATTCTCCAGAAAGATTTATTGCTTCTGCATTCAAATTCTCGAGAATTCTAACTTTGAACAAGGATCAAAACCTTTATACATTTGTATTACAAAAAATCAAGCAATAATTTGTTACTCATATTTTTGAACATTTTAGTTCCAAATGTGACGTTGGAAGGCCCATTTCTAAGCAATGCGGTCTAGGCTTAATCATTGCTGAACTTTCTGTGCCATCTGTCTATGTTGCGGAATGTCAGAGGTCTAATCCAAGAAAATGGCGGCAAATTCGCGATTACAGGACACACCGTACCTGTGTTTCCGTCAACGAAAGCGCCTGCGCCAGCTGCTTCCTTTCGGCGCCGACCACGTAGTGATTTTTCTCGAACGCGTGCTCGAGCTTCAGCAATTGGCTGGGGCTGAACGCTGTCCTTATTCTCTTCGGCTTCCTGAACGGTTGTAGAAGGAACCCGGGTATGTCGGGACCTGAAATAATTTCATTCCTAAAGAAACCGTGCCAAAAGCAAGCAATTTCTGCAAAAATTGTATATCATATTCTCCCGTAACCAAAATTCCATCTTTTATGCCAACCAATCAAGTTGGCAACCAATTAAGTTGCCAACTAATTGTCCAGTTTTAAAATGACTACGACGTCCAGGATAAAGTAACTTAATTTTGAAGATATATTTCAATACCAACTAACACTTTATATGTACATATATAGAGAAATATTTATAGGGCACAAACACAGAGAAATTTGCTTCTAGAACGAGTCTATCTTTCTGGGATAAAAATCTTATCTGGTAGTTTTGCAAACCGGTTTTTTTCACCTATATTTCATTATTGGTTTTAAAAGGTTCGCCCGTTCTACATATAGTTTCCTCTCAGCATGCACGCATACGGAAAATTCAATAGTAAGTTTTTCGCGAATATCTCAAAAACTAAAAGAGCACTTTTTTGTATATATAGGAAAAAGTTGTTGAAATTGTCTAGCTGCATAACATATTTAAATTTCATCCAAATCGAGGGTGAGTAGGTAACACTTTGTAAATAATTACGTTAAATCAGTTACGTTTTGGCCACGATGGTAAAATCACGTTGCCATCGCAACTCATACTCAACTATATTTTTAAAATTTCGTTTTTCCGGCTTTATTAAAAATAGTGCACAGCAAACGCAATATTCCCTTGATCATGATCCACACCTGGATCGAAACGTTGGGTATTAATTAAATTGCAAATTTGTTGTTGAATTTCAAAAAGATCGAACCTTGCGCCCATAACATCTTCTCTAACATAATTCAAAATTCGATCGATAGAAATCACAATTATGTAAATAATTACGTTGTATCTTTTACATCAAAGTATGATGCAGAATAATTAGAATGTACATAACTCAGAATGACATTTAGTATAAATAATGTATAACAAATTGTACAGTGAATTATTTTCGACAATGAATGAAATTCCAGGCTTTGGAATTGTGTCGCCGAAGGGCCCCGGCGATGATTCCCGGATAATTCATTAGAGTTTAATTAATTTTTGAGCATCGTCATCGCGGATCCTGTCGGCTTGTCGTCACGAAGGTGAGTAACGACACGCGAGGCGGCCGCGCGATCCTCGCGCGAGGCGGACCGATATGCATATAACCGAGAAAACGAGGCGCAAGAGGCGAGGCAAGGCGAAGCAACGCGAAGCGAGGCAAGGCGATGCGGCCGCGCGAGTACCTAGAAGTCCGCTTCGGTAATTGAGTATTCCGCCTCGAAAGAGTCATGTCGATCGACCGATACCCACGTCTGCCGGAAGTCGGCCGAAGATACTTTGCCCGGAAAGCTCGCCACGATAAATCGCTCGATCCTCGATCCTCGCTGCTGGGTTCGAGACCGCTGCCTCCGCGATCCCCGTTGAATTCGAAATTTTCCTCGGATCGTTGATCTTTCATTGTGTCTTCCTTGTGCCAATCGGAAACAACGGATTCCCTGTACTATGACGTTTTCCTCGGCTGGCCTCTTACCAAAAAATTCATCATTTGACTGCAATACGAGTGTGAGTCGATCCTAGCATATCGGTCTGTATATTTTCTTAACAATGGTGTAATGAGAATTTATTAGACCTATTGCTTTATATTTTTACTTTGTGTAACACTATTCCATCTATCAAATTTGTAATGCTCGTAGAAAATTAATTTACTTCATTATTTGAAAGAAATCGGCAACGAGCAAGGGAAAATGTATTTCGTACAATTTTTTCAAATTGACCTGCTCAATACTGAATACTGTATATTTCTATTAGTTGTATAAAGGGCCTTATAGTATATTGTTAACCAGTACCAGAAAATACTAAACATTTTTCTATAACAATGATATTACTATTCGTAGAAATTTTATTACTAACAATCAAAGTGGAAACACATCAAAATTGAAATAAAATTTCCTTTATACTCGTATACAAAATTATAACTAATAATCGTATAATGCAGGAAGTTTCAACGTATTCCCCTTTGAGAACTGCAAGGTCCCCACCATCGAACCTCTTCCCAATACTACGTACAGCCGTAGAGTTAGTGAGTACTACGTGAGCCGCGCGGCTCTCATGGTGGGGCCTCCCCACTACTATACATTTTAACGATGAAGTCCAAGAGTGGGGGAAGGTGCCTCGAGTAGCTCCGGAGCTACTGGCTGGAACTGCCTGGTATAATGTGTCTCAATATATTCTGAACTATTACCATAATATACTGAAACAATCATCAGCCTACAAACAACAATTGCCCACAAGATGCTAAAAGAGATTATTACTAAAAACGAGCCTCCCTTGCCATTTTTATAGAAAAACGTATCACTAAAATTGTATATTACGTATTATGGTTATTTTACGAATGGCCTGAGGTAATAATCTAATGCTAAATAATCGTGAACAATTGAACGCAAATAAAAAATAATTTTCTGTCACTTCGGAGCAGTCGTTGCGTGGATAAGTGTGGCAATAAACACCATAAAATTCTTGTTGTAATGTTAACTATTTATAGGGGAGCTAAATAGTGAAATTGGCAAAGATGGCTGGAGGGAGAGGATCGAAAGGAGCGAGAGGATCGATGAAACGATCCAACCGCCCGGTCGGATCCAGACTACGACGTCCTCAATGATCGCATTGCTATGCAAAGGCTCGGGCAAATGGTTGAAATGTTAACTGGGTCTTTAGGCGCACGCACGGTACGCATATCTCGTGTGGCAGAAGGTCGCTAGATGCCCGCTTTAATGGCCACATCACGTATGCACGCGTAAGCTTAAGTAAGATGCGTTTCCACGTGCGAGCATTCTTACGAGTTGCATTCCTCCATCCTTGATGGATCGCCGCCTGCCTTGGCCGCCTGTAAACAATGGATTGCGATCCTGATCGAGCGACGATCGCTTGTCAATGGCACGATCGGTCCTGTCGTACTATGAAAACCCACCTACACCGCATAGTTTTCATGCCCAGCGGACATTTAACACTAACTTCACGCAGCACTAAAAACGACTAGGTATATTACATTAATTTATCAAAATAGCAAGAATGCGGTTATCTGAATTTTTAACCTCTTTAATAATATATACCTAAAGAAATCAAGTGGAACGATTCCCCATGAGAATTAAAAATTGGAATGGTAAATTCAAAATACTAGAACCCGCCATTTTGACCGTAGACATAGTGTGAAGGGGGTAGACTACCTTGACTTCTAAGAATTTGCAGCTTTCGGGAATTTTTTTTAAGGTTAATTAATAAAGGAAGAATTCCGGTCTTTTACAATGATATTTACAGAACTCATAGCCTTATTCTCCATTTTTCCAGTTCCAAATATTAAACAATGGCAAAGTTATTCAATGTTTTTGAAACATTTTAACTGAAGATCTGTTTGAGGCATTCTATTGGTACATGAATGGCCGCCATTGCTGGTAAAAATTGAAATGTCTGAAGTGCAGAATTTTTTTTAGTTCTCAAACTAGAAGATATTATAAGAAATTCAATCGTCTGTAAAAAATTGCTTTTTACGTTAAAAAATCGACTTTACGTTCAACTAAATTCCTTTACTTTTCAAAACTAGTAGGTACGGTTTCGTCTGTACCAGCGTTAAATATCACATTCATTTACGTAATGCTAGAACCATAGACGATTACATAACCCGTGCCTATATCTACTAGAATAGCGAAAAAAACAGCAAAATTAAAAAAAAAAGTACCATTCAACGAAAAAATTCGTTCGTACCCTCTAAAGAACAGAACTCTTAACGTCCCAGTTTCAGTCGCTTGTACAAACAAATGTCATCCATAAGACTACAAAATGTCATACGCTAGTTGCGAAAGTTACCAGTAAAAATGACAACCAAATCCCCTGGTCTCACACATAGAGTAATTTTCTTATAACAAAAGATCAATTTCAGTTGGCAAAGTTCTTACGGTCGCCTATAGTTAGGAGCGGCTTCCAAATAATTTATGACAATTCTCTCTAGGAGATGTTGTTATAAAGAGCTCTTTGTATTCATATACCAATGGGAATGCATTATTCAAGCTGGTTTCGCCGACCGCCGGGTGTTGTCGGTGCTCGCGTATCATTTATAGAGGCGCTCTAATTTTTCGTTGAACAGCGCCGCGAGAAATGTCAGAGGCCAATGGATCACTATTTCGATCGATTAATAACTTTTCACGGAATGATGCCGCTGATCTTCCGACGGGTTTTGTCGAATAATAGTCGCAATTATTAATCGATTACTGAACACGACTCGTTTCATACTAATAAGCATTACTACGTGCCGTAATCTTCGGCGCCGGGGAATCGATGGAGCATAATCTTTCTGATATTATGTTGGCTGCAAAAAAACCATTTGACCATATTCCTCAATACTTAATTTCAATATTTTTCACTACTCTCTAACTTTTTTACACAATTATCTGTTATTTCAAGATCTGTGTCAATAAAATTGGTTTCATCCCTCTGTTCGCAAGCAGTTCTCTTTTTGTGAACATTTGTTTATACTGTATTATACATTTTTATATAACGTATTTTATATTTTCATATTGTAGTATACTTGCCAGTTATAATTTTATGTACTGTGATGTTTACAATGCTTTATGGTAAATAGAAGGAAATAATTTTTTCTTATGATTCTTGTTAGTAAAAATTGATGTTTTGTATCAGATTACAGGCTTTTTTGTTTATTATTATTATTATTTTAGTGGATAGTCTACAGACAAACTGGATACATTGATTTCTTGAAAATCAATTTCAAAGACTAGCTATTTTTCTAGACAGTAGTGTGTTCGCCAATGACATTTCATTGGTCTACTTCTATATGTCATTTGACTATGACTATACATAGAATTCTAAATTTTCCACTATTTGTTCTATGACACCTCTTCATCCCCCTTTGCTATTTTTCTAGACAGTAGTGTATGTCGCCAAAGACATTCCATCGGTCTACTTTTATATGTCATTTGACTATAACTATACATAGAACTTTCAATTGTCCACTTTTTGTTCTATGACACCTCTTCATCCCTCTTTTGACCCTTATTCCACTACTTTTTAAAACCTACGCTTTTATCACCTACAACCTTCTCTATTTTCTATCTAGCCTGTCAGTACAACAATTCATCTTACTAAATTCTCACTAAATTCCCTTAATCATAATTCTTTTATTTAATTAACTCTATTGTCACACAAATTCCTCTAACACACAGAACTACTCAAAGTCACACTGTTTAGAAGATCTACAGCTAACAAAGTGGACACATTACCACCCATCAAATTCTTGCTTAATTCTATTAATCATACTTAATTGTTTCACTTGGTGAGATCTATAGGCTCATAAATTTTCCTAAAATATAAGAACCATTTAAAACCGCAGGTCCTACTACAACAAATTTCCTACACTTCAACAATTGCAAATTGAACACATTACCACCCTCATAATTCACAATAATTCCATTAATCATACTTAATTGTTTTACCTAATCAAATCTATGTGGACTCATAAATTCGTCCGAAACTTAAGCACCATTTAAAACCGTAATTCCTACAAGAACGAAATTTTTACACAGCAGAAATTGCAAAAATTGCATTACAAACCTCAAAATTGTCACTTAATTTCATTAATCCTAATTCTTTCGTTTAAATGGCTCTGCCGAAACATAAATTCCTCCAAAACCCAAGGACCACTTGAAACCACACTTTCTAAAGGATCTAACTCTCAAAACTTGTAAATTACAAAACTACCCTCAAAATTCTCAAAAATTCCATTAATCTCAATTTCTTCCATCAATCAAACCCGCAGACACACAAAAACTCCTCCGAAACTTGAAAACCTCTCAGAACCACGTTTCCAAAAGGATGCACGTCTGGCAAATTGCAAATTGGACATATTATCAGCACCGTTTAACCATCCTCTGACCCGTCAAGCGACAGCACCATCATTTTCTCACCCTCGTTTCCCCTCCCTCCACGAAACCCTGAATCCCCGGAGCCCGTTGGCCGCGTCTCCCTAATCTCCGTGCATTTTCCAGCCCCCAACATCGCGTCCCATCCGTTCATCGTTCCCCCATAACCCCCCACTTAACCTCTCTATCCTTCATCCGGTCTCTATCATTTCCAACAGCCCGAAAGTCGCCGGTTCCGTCGTTAACGGATCTCTAGGCGCTTCCTAGACGTCGCCGGGGGCGGTGTTCCCGGCTGCCACGAGACCGCGAGCCAAAAGGGGGGGGGTAGCAAAACGGGGCCCATAGGGGCCCATGGAACCCAGAAAGGCTAGGGGGGCCTCGGAGGGCCTAGACGGGCCTGTAATTACGCTCTCGAGTGTGTGCGCTCGCAGCTGAGCCGCCCAGAGCGACTCGAAATTACTGAAAAACAAGAGCAAATCGTAAACGTATCAAATTATATCCCGGGCCGATTCCAACACGTCGCGGGATACACCTTCCCCCACCCAGTTTCCCCCTCCCTGTACCGCCCCATCTCTCTCCCAGTTTTACTTTTGCTTTTTCTGCCCCTCTCCTCCTCCTCCCCTCTCCACTCATCTCACCTGTCTAAGAAGCCGTCGACCCCGGCCGCCTAATGCGTTTTTAATTGTTCGAAACGCGGCCGTAAACGCGACGTGACCGCCGATGCAAATGCGACCGTCGAGATACAACCGATAACCCGGATTATTTTTATCGGCGGTTTAGCGCGATGGGAAACTATGCGCGACCGTGCAGCCGTCGCAGGAAGCCTTAGGGTGGTTTCCGTCGAGCGACGTCGAGCATGGGGTGCGAAACTTGTGCTACGAGACAAAAGGCGGTTTCGAGGGGTGGAAAATGACGAGCCAATTTTTTTGGAATACGTATATCCAAAGAACAATATTTTTAAAACATAATCATGAAATTCTGTAATTGTATTCCAGAATATCACGATATTATAGATCGATTATTGTAAAGGCAAGTTTCAGATTAAGGCAAATGAAAAATAGATACTCAGGTACCAGGATAACGACATAAGGATTAAACATGAGTAATTAAACATTTCAAGTAAAAATCGCCAATTATGATCTAACATAACACAGAAACTAAATAAGTGACGTATATGTTTCATAATCATAGTCAACGCTGACAGAGTGAAAACAACCCCAATTGCAAAAACTGCCACCAAACTATCCACGCCACTAATTCTCTTATTTCTTTCTGTACCAAATATTTAAAAAATATGTGACGTGTTTATAATTGTGATCGTAGTCAATGATGAAGGGGTGAAAACAACCCCCATTCCAAATACAACCACCAAATTACCAACGTCTACTAATTCTCCTGTTCTTATCTGTACAAACTATTTAAAAAACACATCTTGCATTGACATCGTTCTTCACGATGAAGGGGTGAAAACAACCCTCTAAGATGAGAATAAGAAAGAAATGATGTATCAAATATTATATGTACATTTCACTGTCGAATCACTAGAACGATCACCCCAATCTCAATTAAAAATTAAAAAGTAAAATATTTTAAAAATCTGTGACGTACATATTTTGTGATCATAATCTACCATGAACGGGTGTGTAGACAACCGCAATTTCGAACACGGCAACCAAATTATCAACGTCGACTAATTCTCCTGCTTGTTTTGCTCTCTTGCTCCGTAGAAAATTCCCGGTCACCAATAATTCTTTCCGCAGAATATTCCCCAATTTTTCAGTGCCCACGCTGAAAATACTTTACGACCCGAGCGAACAATCAATTATTCAACGTCCACGCCGCGAAATGAATCGTAATCAAGAAAGGCAGCGTTCGAGGAGCTCCAGGGACCAAATCGTCCGGTAAAAACGGGACACACGCATAAATATACGATTTTTTTTTATCTGGCGATCGGACACAGCCGAAAGAGGCTCTCGCTCGCTCGCGAAAATGTAAATTCCGGCTGGGTAACAAAGAATGATAAACGCGGGTACCGTTAAGTTTCAACGACACCGAAAATTAGCAAGGTACATAAGAGGGTTTTCGACTCCGAGAGTTCGATACAGAGAAATTTGTGTTCGAGGAAGCGAAACAATTCGGTTTTGACGTAACTGGGCGGTTTTTTAAAAGGCGGTCGCGTCACCGTCAGCCATTAACACGTTGACTGCCACAACAGTGTCCAGAAAAGTCACATAACATCAGAGCAACTTATTTCATAATATAAGAATAGAAAACACAACATTTGTTACAGCTAAACTATGGATTTTTACGCGAAATAGAAATTCTGTACATTAATTGCAAGGACATGCAAGTTGTATAGACATTTATTTCTTTTGTTAATAGGAAATTGTACTCGGATCAATATGCTACAACAGCATTTTCAAATTCTTTAAATGTTCTTTTCATTCATAATTAATTATCATTTTTATTATAAATGCATAAAATCCTCAGTCTATTCATAGCAATTACTTTTGTAACCTTCTTCTTGTACCTCGTAGATTCAAAAAAACATTGATTCTCATATACGTTCCTACGGGTGATAATTCAAACAATTATTTTTTTTTTCATATTGCAAAAATTAATTTTGTTCTGCCCAACATATGAGACGTGTTTCTGTAAAAAATGAGACGTCACAAATGAAGCATAGTTTTTTAAAATATAAAATGAACGTGGGTGCCATATTGTCCTCTTTTACAAAACTATTTCTGAGGAGCATATATGGTTTAATAGACTGTAGCAACAATTGTTTTTTCAGCTCGTTAAAAATATCGTGTCCTCTACATATGGTCAACGTGGCAATCAAAATTGTTAATGTTGCTGAACTTTTTCCTCGACAAAGTATCGAACCGGGATGAAAAGGAGGGGATGAGCGAAGTGAGTTACTCAGTCGACTAAACAATTAAGAAGCGCCAATTACGGAATTAAGTATGCAAATCAACCGCCGTATATTACCTGGCCGGCTCGTAATTATGCAAATCCGCGACAACAATCGGCCGAGCGCTGACCAAATACACGACAAGACAGTGAAAAAAGCCGGAGGCCTGTCGGTTGAGTTATTGCCAACGCGTTAACTCACCGAACAACCCATTGAAACACTTAGGACGTGTTACATGAGCCGAAACTGCGGGAGACAATATGGCGACGGTTCTGCTTTATTAGACCACAAACTGAGTTGCAATCTCTCGAGGAAATCTGCATTTTTGTACAACAATTTAGACGACCAGGATCGAACAGGAATTTTTATATTCAAACAAAACTTCTGTTAAGACTCAAATAAAAGAAATGTTCTTCAAGATGCATCAATCTTCAACGGTGTGAAGTCTCAGAAAATTTAATTGTCGTAACAGACAGATTTAAAATTCTTCTTCGGCTACAAAATATGTTTATATATGTTCTGAACCATTATTAAATCATTCGCTTGATTAATCCGATATTGATCTTCAGACATACGAATTATTAAGTAACTATATTCACAAATTAAACATAAGTTGCATTGGGAAATCGAGAGGGAATTAAATTTCGGTATGGTCAATATGTTTAACACTAGAACTACCGAGCACTAAACGCTACTGGTGTATATTGCCTTATAATAACGACAAGATTGCATTTATTCAGATATCGTACAATTTTTGTTCAAATACGTGCTTTAATAGATAAGTTTATCCGAAAATGACTACTGAAAACATATTTACAATTTGAATGTCTGTAAAAGAAAAAATTAGGAACCAGTTATTCTGACTGAATCGGTAGTTCTAGTGTTAACAATTTTGGGAACAATTTTATCTCGTTTCTAGCACAGAAGAATGAACAATGAATTAAAGTTCAACTTGTGTCCAGCAGCTGGAAATTAACAACCCTAGTCGCATGTTGCATGAAATTTTAATTCACACGATTTGAATTTATCCCAAAAGGAACGTCTAACTTTGTCCACGCTCTGCAATGATTTATTTAATTATGAAACTTGTTAACACAGTAAGAAAATGTTCGCTCCACGTTCGTCCCCATAAATTTCTCAATTAAACAGAAACAAAGCGATCTTTAGAGTTCCCCGTGAGAGGGAAATCTAGGAAAAAAATTACCATTTAAACGAAGTTACAATACTTAGAGGTTAGTTCATTTTTCAGAACGTAACGGAAGATTAATTGCCATCAAGATCGCGGCGAGTTGAATTATTTCAGTATATTAAACAGCTAGCTGCTCGCCGAAGCTTATAACATGAAATTTGAAGCGATAACGCGAATCTGTAGAATTTCAGCATTGTACACGAAAGATTCGAGATACTCTCGGTTTATTACGCGTCGTTTCCTTGAAAAATCCGTCAAGGAATCCACCGGCGATTTTCGATAGCAATTTTTGCGAATGATGAACGAGCTAGCAATCGATTAACGAGTTCTGTATTTATTTCTTATGCTCTGGGCATTTTAGGAAATATTCACTATCGTGTACTACCTTTGGCAAAAATTATTCGAACAAACGATTCAAGCGTCTACCATTGTAATTATTGATATTCTCAGTGTGGAAAATATTTCAATTAACGAAAAAGCCAAAAACAATAACATAACTCGTCGTGTATAAAGAAAATAGTAATATAAAAATGCGTATGCTTCGTTTTTTATAATATAAAGAATGAACAAATTAAACATAGATTTAAGAAAGGATTTAATCATTCTCATGCATCCAAAACATTTTTCGACAATGTATATCGTCATTAAGGACCTAAAACTCCTACAATTTTAAGTATTTTGACTTGTAAAAATTCTGTTGCACAGTCCAGATAGTAGAAAGCATATATGCAAAACTTCGATACCAAAAAGTTGTCGGATTTTATAACAAAAATTTCCAAACAAGACCTACAAAATGACGCTTTAGACTATGTACATCTCCAAGAAACTGGAACTTCTACATTTTTATACATTTTGACTTCCAAAAATTATGTTGTACAGAACAAATAATAGAATATATGCATGCACAATCTCGATAAAAACCAGTAGCCTGATTTTTTTATAAAAATTTCCAAACGAGACCTACAAAATGACGATATAGATCAGTAATATACTCCTCTTCAATAAACTATAACTCCCACAAATATAAGTATTTTGTTTCGAAAAAATGCGATTGTATAGTCTAAATAAGAGAAACTATGTATGCAAAACCATAATGCAATGCAGTCGCCTGATTTATTTTAAAAAATTCCCAAACAAGGCCTACAAAGTGACGCTGTAGACCAGAAGCCGCGCATTAATATTTAGACGAATACACCGTGAAGAGATGTGTGGTTTTCAGTGCTGGCTGACGGTTCGAATGTCCTAGGCCTATTGAAGCACGCCCAGCTCTTCGAGGAGTCCGTCCACGTCGCAGAAAACGCATTTTCTCGCAGTTCATTGAGACCTTTGAGCCAGGTAATGCTCGGCGAAACAAGGGAAGACCGCTGCGGAATTACCATTTGAATCGATCGGGTCCGCGACGACGATTAATCACACGCGGCCAAGCAAGTCTGATTAATTCTAAGGTGTACCAATAAACAATCCGGCATTCTCTGACGAAACCAGTAGTCACGTTTTAATGGAAATCGAATTCTACGGTGTCGCTAATAATAATTTTCAAGCGTGATAAACCATTCTCCGCTCGGCGAAAGATCGGCCTGATATTTTCAATTTAACAGCCGAGTGCGCTAACATGAGCAGAATGCGTACACAATTCTTAGTGCGAATTATTCACACACTTATGATTATCAATTAATACCTCACGATTAATTAGTGATACGAGAAAAAGCGTAACTATCGGTGTTTATGCTGATTCTAACAACGTGTCCAATGACAATTATGGTAATCGACGCGTTAAATGCATACATCAATGTGCAATTATATCGAAGTTGGTACAAAAATTTGTTCGCGTAGGCGTGAAAATAAATACATAGTTCAAGTGGTTTGTTGTAGGTTTATGTAATCGATCAACGTTTTTGGTGATGCAGGAAAATTGTTTTTGTTTGGGTATCGTTTTCTTGATCGGCTATCGAGACCGGACGCTCAACGATGAACCGTTGTAATGAGCGATTACTATTTAATTACTTGGATGGACGCGAACGACGCCGGATATCGGGGCGACAATTTTTCAATGGCGTGCACGGAATTGAAAATGTCCGTGATTTGCATACGCGCCGCCGGTAATCGCTTCTAATTGCCGCGCGGAGGAAGGCAACGAGTAATTAGCGTGACAACGGTTGGAGAATGTCTGTTAATGAACTATTTGTTTATCCTTCCTTATTTCCTTGTTTTAATAAAGTGATATGTCAAGCTTGACATGTGTTTGCTCGACTCTGATAAGGCTTTTTATCGATTATCCTCTTTGTTAGCATTTGGAAAAGCTTTTTTCATATAGTAAACATAATATTGGGTTGTTCGGAAAGTAATTTCGTTTTTCGTGTAGAGATGGTATTGCTTCCATTTATTATTACTTAACATTATTCTAAATCGCAAAATCATTGTATATTTTCAGAACTGACATTTCGGACGTCATTTCGGACGTCATTTCGTGCCTTACAGAACTTTATAATCTTTCAAGCATTTCTTTTGTCATCGCATCAAATATGCAAAATCAAAGTGAACATATCCGTCACATTTTGCTTTTTTGTTACGGGT
>CAJYYI030000417.1:0-24594 GCA_913789915.3 Sphecodes monilicornis
GGGAAAAACTCTAAAAGAAATTCAAGGAGGAAGCACAGGAGCGGGACCAAGAAGCGAGCCAGAATTGCCTTCATTCAAAAAATATATAGTCTCGCTAGGCAAGAGGCCGAAGAGGCCCTGCTCACCCCTGACCATTTTGAAGGAGAGCCCAACTTCGATCCTGTCGATTCAGCAGAGAGGGAAACTTGGGATCCCTCTCTGAGAGAAAACATCGGGGAGCATTCTCCGCAAAATCAGTGGGACCCATCCGAGTTCGACGAAGATCTATTAAATTAACACCCACACACATATATATATATATATTTTCCCCTTTTATCCTTTTTTTTTGTAATAAACAAACATACATATATATAATAAATTGATTGTGATATTTAAACATATACAAACGTGTGACAATTATTCTCATTTTTGAATCTCAACTTCCCGAACCGTAGTCGGTGTATGCAGATAGGTTCAAATTGCGCTTGGATCCCCATACAAATCATATTTACGAAGTCATTCATTATTTCTTTTACTTTTCTTTATTTTTATAAAATACAATAAAATATCTTAATACAATTTACCTAAATTTTATCCCGGTCACGATTATTGAGTGGTGGATCCTTCTGATCCGTTCAGCACCACCTGAAATAATCAAACGGCATTTAACATTATAAGATCAGTATAATAATAATATTAATAAAGAATCATTTTAATAACCTTATATTCGTAAACTCACAACATCTCTCTCCAGCGGTAACTCCTGCTATTGTGCTGTACTCAACATCTCATATAAAATACGGTACGTAACACAGTACATTTCAGTATATTCTTGTACATTTCAGTACATTTCAGTATATTCTTGTACATTTCAGTATATTCTTGTACATTTCAGTACATTTCAGTACATTTCAGTACATTTCAGTACATTTCAGTACATTTCAGTATATTCTTGTACATTTCAGTACATTTCAGTATATTCTTGTACATTTCAGTATATTCTTGTACATTTCAGTACATTTCAGTATATTCTTGTACATTTCAGTATATTCTTGTACATTTCAGTACATTTCAGTATATTCTTGTACATTTCAGTACATTTCAGTATATTCTTGTACATTTCAGTACATTTCAGTATATTCTTGTACATTTCAGTACATTTCAGTATATTCTTGTACATTTCAGTACATTTCAGTATATTCTTGTACATTTCAGTACATTTCAGTATATTCTTGTACATTTCAGTACATTTCAGTATATTCTTGTACATTTCAGTACATTTCAGTATATTCTTGTACATTTCAGTACATTTCAGTATATTCTTGTACATTTCAGTACATTTCAGTACATTTCAGTATATTCTTGTACATTTCAGTACATTCTTGGAGAGGCCATCCTTTGCGCACAGACGATTGCGCACATCGGTTTTGCACACAGTTCTTTTGGACACATTATTATTGGACACACGGCTATTTTGGACACAGTATTATTGGACACACGGCACTTTTGCACACGGTAATATTGGACACATGGATCAGACACACATTATGAATTGCGCACACGCGTATAGTATTTCACACAGAATTCAAGCAGTTTGCTTATCATCATAAATTGTGTTGTGTGACTAGTTTATGGTTATACTTTCTGATTACTTTTTCTAGGTATAGTATCAGAATTTGTCAGTGGTGTTACGTTTATATAGGTGATTGCGTGAAAAATTGATAAATATATCATAAAATACTACGGTTTTAAGTAATTTATTTTGCATACTATCTGTATTAGATTCGTTTATTGTGCTAGTGGCATTTTAAATATTATTTTGTGATTGTGAATGAGTGAATACAAACATTATAAAAGAGATACGGATAATTGATTCTATTTTTTCAGGTTACTATACACAATGTTATTACAGTTATACAGTTAGTACAATATTTTGTTTGACGACGACAGTTAAGGTTAAGGTTAAGTCTAATATTTGTTACTTGATTGCAATATACGCATGTAAATGAAGTTAATGTGAAGATGATGTAAAATAGTAGCAAAGAAATTATGTTGCAACTTTAAAAATGGTTGTGATTTATTTTATTTTCTTATTACAGATGACATAGTGACCTGTAAACAAGATTGAATATTTTTGGACCACTGGTTGCTTAGTTTAGATATCAATTTCCTTTATTAATAATACCACAATTACATAGTATGTAAAAGCAATTCTAGTTTTCACTGTTCTAAATATATTGGAAAAATGCATGCGTGTGGGAATGAAGCTGAATTATATTAAATGAGTTGGAACTGTATGGATCGCAAAGAATTAAGCTTCAAACAAGGTATGTTAATTTGACCAGATATGTGTACAAATTAGTAAAATAAGAATAATTTGCTTTTATGATACATAAATTATTCTTAATTACATCTTTTATGTGTAATATAACGACAACTCTTTGAAAAAGTATGCACAAAATCAATATTGAATTTTCACATTGGAATATAATTTATGTGTTGCAGAAATGATTGATTTAAAAATAGTGGTTCTTGACGGTACCAATCATGATAGGACCATTGACGCTATAAAACTTGTAAGTACTTGTTATATTATCTAATTTATTTTAGTAATCCTTAAGTCGTTTAATGCTATTTACAACATTAAAAGTAAATAATGCTTTCTTGTTTCAGGTATTACTTATCATTTTACTATTTTGTAGTTTTGGAATTGGCCCTGTGTATTTGTAATATGGTAATAAAATAATTATATTGTTATATTGAACTTTATTTGTATACATAAAATAATAGTAACATACATATGAATTCTTGTATGCATGTGTGTATACAGCATCTATATAAAATATTGTTTTAGGTGATGCTGTTGCCACTAACTGCAAAAATATACTGCAGTTTTTTCATTTAAGAATATCAATCAAATTTCAAGTGGTATTCTCTGTACATTTATGGTGGAGGCCGATTATATATCAATTGGATGCCGAAATCTGATTAAAATATTTTAGATAAGTAAATTCTATCTATAAAATGTTAGTACAAAAGTGATTGACATGATACTTTGCGTTTCTTCTATTATATTTTACAGGCGATGCAATCTATGCCAAATAGAATTCTCTGAGGACTTCCAAGGATTTGAGAACCTGATATTGAGATACTGAGAATAAAATTCTTCGCCTGCGTCTATTGTGAAGAAAAAGTCATTCTTCCTCATTCTGGAGAACTATTATGCAAGTCATTTTATAGTATGTGGTTAAATGCAGCTTATACTAGTTTTTGTGATACAATCATGTTATGGTTTCACTACACGACACACTATTTTAAGTATCTAAACATTTACAACAAAATTTGTAGCTTCTAAGCGAATACATGTTGAACCTAACAACCAGAGCTGGGCATTATTTCAGATACAATATTTTAAAACTTATTTGAAATATTATTTGAAATAAAAGGTTATTTCACAAAAATGTTTCACTATTTGAAATAAATTATATTATATTTTGTCCAACAAAGTAATTTTAGAAAATGATTATCTATTCTTTTATTTCGTGAAATACACCAGTTCAAATAATAAAATAACAAGTTATTTTCTTACTTGAGATAAGTATTTCAAATGTCAAATAACATGTTATTTTATTATTTCAAGTAATTTAAGGTACCTCAAATAATGAAACGACAAATAATTACTGCATATAGTTATTTCATTATATGTGAAGGCAAAAAATACGTTATGTTTGTTTGTTAATTAGTTGTTATACAAATGTGTAAATTATTATTTTGTCGATTTTCTAATTTATTTACCAAGAAAGTATTACCTATGGTAATGTTGTTAAATAATTACGATTACAAGTATTAATTTGGTATATAGTAATGTATAATATTCATAGTCATATTACAAATCATTGTGTAAATTATTCATTATTAATATATAAATATACAATATTGTTGCGTACAACGCCATCCGTATTGTTGTATAATACATAAATATACAATAAATATTAAAAATATATTATAAATGAAAATATGGTTCTAGTTCTTTTAAATCTTTATTGCTACTCATCAATAATTTATTTTCCAAACTAAACATAAATAAGGCGAAATTTCAGATTACAATTAGTATCATACATTTCTCTTAATTATTTCAAATGACTACGCCAAAATAAATTATAATAAAGTTGTTATTTAATGTAAATGTACTCAAATAAATTCCTCTCAAATAGTTATTTCATAAAGTTTATTTGAGATAATGTTATTTTCAATAATTAACTTATTATCTAACAACTCTAGTATATTCGTGCATCAATTCGTGAAGAAAAAGAGTTTCATTACATAAGCTAAGGCGATCTCGTTTTTCTATTAGAAAATTTTTCAATAGTGTTTTCAATTTGCAAATTACTTTTATATGATTACTGACAAATTTGTCTGTGTAACTTTTTGCGTGTATTATATTGTGTATTTTATAATGCTTATTATTCAGAGTTCATTGTTATTATGCGTTTGTTTATGTTTCAATTATAAAACCTAAATTTCCAATTATCGTCTAATGAATCTTTACTACCATTTAGTATTTATTAGTGCAAAATTGTATACATTATTTAGATGAAAATGTCCTCCTTTCGTGCATATGAAAGACTGGAATATAAAGTACATGTGAGTGAAGAAATTAAAAAATTGTGTCACTATATTTTTTAAATAATACCTCCAATCCTAACTTTACTTACACGGTCTCTGCAGGCATTTGTTTTGCAGTTAACTTTCGTTTGTTTCTGATACTTTCGTTTGTTTCATATACTTCCGTCCATAAGTACATGTGCGTTTGCTATTCAATCTTCTTTTAGTGGTTTTCATAATTTATATAGTTTTGCTGTGATTATTGCTGTCCATTTAAAATGGAAAAAATTCCCGGAAAATCGGTCGGTAGTTTTATTTACGTATATAACGATTATACGTATAATAAAGACAATCGTACCAAAAACATTTTGCGCTGTAATACACGCCGCACTACGGGATGTCGTGGAGCAATAAAAGATATCGGTGATGGGTGTATCCAATTATTGCACGATCACAATCATTTGCAAAGAATGCATACAATTGATCAGGAAAAAATGAAGCACGAAATGCTTCAGTTATGTCGAGAAACGGCGTTTCCATTAAAACAAATATTCGACGACGTTTGTAGAAAGTATGTTTTCGAACATTCTTTTTATACAAAATTTTATTGAAATAGACAGATAAATTTCTTCATAAATGCAGGTATCCAGATGCTGGAGCATATTGTTCTTTTCGAAAATTAAGACCTACATTACAAAGGGAAAGAGCAAGTTGTAGGCCACGAATTCCAGAGACGTTTATATTCTTACATGAAATGATTAAAAATTATCAACCTCTGGAATACTTAAATGTCTATTATGCAGTGTCAGAGAAAGAAGAAAAAGCAATAATTTTGTCATCTGACATTTTAGTTAAAGCATTGTCCAATTGTACAGAATTGTACGTAGATGGAACTTTTGCAGTAAGTATAATATCATTAGAAAATATGTATAATGTCCTACTTTTATACTTGACTATTAGATATAACATTTATTATAATATTTATATTTTATGTTCAGCTCACACATTTTTACCTTTGTTATTTTTAAGTTTAAAAATTCCACATTATATTCTTCTATCTATAATGCTGACACACAGTTACTCAAATAATTGAACACACACAATTTATATCAGTATAACTTCATTATAAATAAATCATACGGCTTCAGTTCCTCTGTACTAAATAAAAGTGATTATTACAACTTTTTTTATCTGGACCAATAACGAAAATTTAAAAAAAGGTTTTTGTAGATTCATATAATTCATGCATGCTGCAAATTTCATCAAAATTGGTTTATTGGTTCACGAGTTACAAACGATCGAATGTGGTAAAAATTGCAATTTTTTCACGATCTTCGTCCTATAATTACCAATTTTACCACATTTGAGTATTTATAACTAGCAAAGCAGTAAACCAATTTCGATATTTGCAGCATGCATATAACTTTTCATATATCTACAGAAGACATTTTCTAAATTTTCGCTATTGGCCTAGATAAAAAAGTTGTAATAATCACTTAATTTTACTTTCTTTTTTTCACAATTCCGACCAAATGCATTTTTTCAACAGGTTTATTAGACGTCAATTACTAAACTAATCCCTGTAGCCTTACAGAGAAACTGAAGCTGTATGGTCCATTTATAAAAAAGTTAAAATGATATAAATTATGTGTGATCAATTATTTGAATAACTGTAGTTCATCATGTGCATTGCTTCTTGATTGGTCAGTGTTTTTTATTAATGACTAAAACCTAAAGTCGCACTGAACATTTTGGTAAATAATAGGTAAAGTTGTTCAGTATCATATCTTTGTAATCACTTTTTGAAGTTATATCCAATAGCATCTGAAAATTAAGTAAGTTGGAAGTTCAAAATGTGTATATGTCATAATATACTATGTAATATTTGCTTTTTTAATGCTTTTAGGTCTTACCTAAGAAACCCCAAATAGGGCAGCTGTATACCATTCACATGCGCTACATGGATAATGTAAAATATGATTTGCCTTAGTTTTATATGTTAAAATGTGAGCATTAACTGAGATGATTATTTTTTTTAGGGTATTGCGACTCTGCTTATTCTATGCGAAAAACGAACAGATACTTTATATACTGCCATATGGAAGAAAATAATTAATTTGATACCCGAATTATCAAAAAATATAAAGTTTATAATGAGCGATTTTGAAATAGCAGCTGTTAAAACCCTAAGCAAATTATTTCCCAATGCTGACATACATGGCTGCTGGTTCCATTACTGTCAGGTTCGTAATGCTATTTATAATATGTTTGTTTTTATTTTCACAATCCCAGTTTTCTGTTTATATATTGCAGGCTGTTCTTCGAATGTGGCGTAAGCTTGGTTTACATAATGCTCCTTATACTGTTGTACATATGGCAATGTCTTTGGCTTTGGTACCTGCAATAAAATTTGAACAAGGTTTGTCAATTATACAGAAAGAAGCAGATATTGCTTCAAGCAAGTTTCCGAATATTCTTTTGTTTATGACCTATATGAGACGTACTTGGTTAAAAATAGCACCACGAGTCAGTGTGCACAATTGTCCAGTGCGTACGAATAATATTGCAGAATCATTTCATAACATTGCATGCCAAAAATTAGGAAAACAAAATATTAATATCTGGACATTTTTAGGTACAGTATTTTTTAATGTTATATTCACATACTAAACTAAATTTAGACTATACTAAATTTAATGTTTACATTATTCTACATATATAAAGGTTTATATATGTATAATTAAATGTCATTAAATTTTTAGAGAAAGTAAAAAATCTGCTTATCGACCAAGAGATTGATTTGAGTCGATTGCAAAATGGTATAGCATCTCGACGACGTCGTACTAATGCTAATATTAATCACAGAAAAGAAATAAGAAATGCTCAAGAGGAATACGATTCTGGAAGGTATAGTCTCTTTCTCTGATTCCAACTATATAGTGTATTTACTATTTGTCCATATACATATATGTGTATTTTACATTTGAATGTATATGATTTTTAGGTTGAATTTAGAAGAATTTTTAAAAATGTTTTCCCATAAAGAAAAAATGTTTCAAATTAATAAAGTTAGAACATTGGCAAGTATGTAACTTACATATATTGTCTTTGCATAGAAATTTTCGAATATATTATATGCAATTAACATGTTCTTCTTGTACAGATGAAGATAGTAACGATGAAGTTGAAGATACCGATTATTTTTATATAACTGATGGCTGGATGGAAAACGGTAAATAAATTTACTATATTATTTAGTACGTATAACCTGTATTATAAATATGACATATTATTCAAAATAAAATAGAACGAGTGCACAAAAAAGATAGGACATTACCAAGTACGACTTTGACATCATCGGGTTCTCAGAAGACAAAAGGCACAAAAGTTACAGGTAATCTCACATGTCTCTTATTTAGCATCAAAGAATTAATTTATTTTTAACTTGTTGCGTTTTTAAGAACTCAATGCTGTTTCCTAAAATAAAATAATTTATAAAGTTTAATATTTGTAGAAAACCATCTCAACGAACCCCGGCAATGCATTTTACATAACAGCATGGAAAATATACAAAGTGCACAAAATCTCCATGACAATAACAGCAATGATATTGATGGTAATTTATTGATACTTCCATACTTTCATCCTAGCGCCAAAGCAGCATGTCTCAGCGTGGTCTCAGCCAGTCTCAGCGTAAGGCTGACGCTGTTCCGATTGAACCCACCGTTTCTCGCGCATGCGCGGCCAGGACAGTAGCGTATCTACAATGACGCAGCGACAATGGCAGTTAATAGTGGAGAAAGAGCTACAACGAGGAGTAGGAGGAGTAGTATTTATAATTTTCAGTCTTTGTGGCTAGACGAAGATATTTTTAAAGTATGGTTAGCTCCGTATGTATATACTAATAAGTTTTTAAAAATCTGCGGGGTGCTCAAGGTATCCGATTTCATACGATATTGAGGCTGAAATCGTTGCCATCTGGTGGCCATCGCGCGAAAAACTGTGGGTTCAATCGGAACACTGGTGCAGTGTACTAGTGCTGACTAGTGCTCGAAGCTGGAAGCAGTGATACATATATAGCATTAGTAAATTGGATGCGTTTTTTGCGCATGCGTGTTCAAATCCGGAAACATATCTACTATATCAGACCTGGGCGCGGTTGGCTCGCGGAACACATGTTGCTGCTTCTCCTCTTCGCTTGGTCGGCAAGTGAGTCCCCACCACGGCCACTCCGACTCTTCCCTTAGCCTCAGCCTTAGGCTAAGCCTTAGGCTAAGGCTAAGGCTAAGGCTAAGGGAAGAGTCGGAGTGGCCGTGGTGGGGACTCACTTGCCGACCAAGCGAAGAGGAGAAGCAGCAACATGTGTTCCGCGAGCCAACCGCGCCCAGGTCTGTACTATATAAAAGTACGTTGTAAGTTTGTGGGGAAAATAGTAGGAAAAGAATGAATTATATGTATGCATCATTATTATATATTTATATATTATATGTGAATATATATTACATTTTAATGTAACATACACATGTTATATACATATTATATTTCAGAGTCGAATAAAAAAAGATTCTGTGAAATTATGCGTTGTGACCAAGGTACCTCATTTTAGTCAAAATTTTACTTCAGTGTGGCTAGAAATCGACGCGCATGCGCGAAAAACGCATCTGATATATCATTACAGTTCGGGCTTCGGAGCGTACCAATGATATATAACAGGTGTCTCAGCACAAGTACCACCCATTTATAATCTAGAAAATGGGTTATATTTGTAGGTATAAGCCCTACTCACGAGGGTTAAGGAATCAATTAATTGAGACACGTGGTTGAGGTTGGAGATTACTTAAAGGACATAAAATGACATTTTTCAAGAAAATGTTTCAGACAAAAGTTTTTTGTTTTTTCGCATAGAATCCGAATCCGTAAAAAAATAGGCTGTATTCTATTGGAAAAATGTAACTTCCGATCTGAATCACTTATTTTCAGCCGAAACCGGAAGTTAAAATTTGATATAGCTCACCTGATTTATAATAAAAGAAACGCTATAACTTTCAGAAAAAAACCTATTTTCTAGATTATAAATGGTGGGTACGGGTGCTTTGACACCTGGTATAAATCTATCGATATGAGTGTCGCCCTATTTTATCACGAAAATGATAAGTGCTACGAAGTTGTTTCAGAAAATGTTGAATAGTGTGGGAGAGGGTCTATTTTTTCACAGGGTTACTTATTTATATAATTTTATACAGTATAAATATTATTTTTTTATGTAGCCTATGCAAATGCAGTTCTTTAAAGTGAAATAATTTTTTCCACGTATAACAACATTTCTGTAAATCCTTGTGACATACTTGAAAATTAAATTTTCTAAATTTGTTGTACGAGATATAAGGAAAGACATAACATATTAATGTTGTTCTTGTTTTTTATGCAACAAATCCACAAAATTGAGGTATTTGAGGAATAAATATATGATTCCACTTGAAAAAGCTGCATCCACAATTGGTAGATACATTATTAGATTTATAAAAAAAGTAAGTCGGTGAGAAATTAGACTTTCCCACACTATTCAAATTTTTTCAGTATAAAATTTTTGTAACAGTCACCATAATCAATATACAATCCATTCCAATTGAGTGGAACAGCCTGTATACTACTTACATATTAATAATTCAATTTATATTTTTCTAGATGACAAATACATTTATGAAATTCTTGACAATAGTTTTTGGTATGATAAAATAGACAATGAAGCCAATGATAATAAGTATGGAAAAGAAGATATTATAGAACACAAGGAAGGGTACTGCACAATCTGTTTTATTAGGAAAGCAACACAAGTTTGCGTTCCATGTGGTCATCTTGCATGCTGTATAATATGCATCATACATCTAGAATGCAGTAAATGCCCCATTTGTAATGTTACTTTTAACACACATGTAACGCTCCGCAATCCATGAAATTTCGATATAAATATTATATTTTTGTAATATTTTAGTATTCATATTAAAGGGTATAGCCGGATAAGATAATCAAAAATGCCCTTGAACCGAATTGTATCGACGATGTGTCATTCGATAGGGCACCAAGAAAAAACATACTGTGCAAAATTTCAACCTTGTATCTCGTTCGGGAGGGTAGTTATGCGGTAAAATCGAAAAATCAGTTTTTGGCCTATTTTCCCTAGTTAATCATGTTTAGAAATTCTGAGAAAAATCTGACACATGTCAAATTCCCAAATGCATACTTCGCAATTGGTTTCAAATTTTTAAATTGAAAATCCTGCTTGTAAAAAATCACATTAATTTTAAATTTTGTCTAAAATTATACGCGGCTGGCGAAGGATGTTTCCATTTGTGACTAGTTCTTTTACTGTAAAAGATAAAAATATTGAATAAGAAATAAACACTTTTAACAATACACTACCGAAGAAATTGAAGGAACACTAAATTGTGGCCTACTTTTTATTTCAAATGTGAGAAAACGATGAAAAAGTCGTACGTCAACTTAAAGGACACACTCCTTTTTACAAAGTTATTTCAAAAGAAGTAATTCTTAACATTTTCTAAGCTCCATACGATGATTTGAATTTGTGCAATTTTCATAGAAAATAGTAATTTTTATTTTTCTGAAAGAATGTAAAAGTAGAAAATCTACGCATTCGTATTTGCAAGATATTGTATATGCTACTGGAAAACGAAATTTAGCATCAATAAAGTAAATGTTTTCATTCATATTTAGTATTTCTCCAATTTTCTGATTTTGTGTATCCAGTTAGTTTAATTTAAATTGTACCTTTATCTTGTAATACTTTGTTCGTATGTTTTTTCCTCACTTGGACTTGTGTTTTTTGAACTGTTCGTAAATTTATTGAATTAGTAGCACATTTAGGGTATATTCCTGGAGAACCTACAAAAAAAAAACAATAACAATTCGACCATTTTTGTACATACAGTTTGTGTCACTTTAATGTACCTTGTGTTAACCTAGATTGGGTTTTATCTGCGATTTCATTTCTCGATGTTTGACCTTCCTCAACGTTCTCAACTACAGTTGCATTCGTTGAATTGGTGGCGCAGTCGAGATAAGAGTATCGAAAGTCTTTAAAAAATGATTGGAGTTACATGTACCAGAGATTATGAAAGTGGTGTAAATAAAAAAATTTGTTGTCGAGAATTTTATTAATAACATTGAAATATAGAGGTGGAGATAATATAAAATAAGAAACAACCTAGTTTTTTAAATATTTTGGCTTGCGCCTATTTCGTATTTAACTTTCTATGTACATTAATAATAATTTCAATACTTTACCTTCATCATTTCCGTACATTACTATCTTGTTGCCCTTATAAAACGATAATAAGAATTCCTTTAAAGTTAACCTAAACACCATTATAAACATATTTTATAAGAATACATTCTTAAAATATAAATGGGCGACTCCACTCCAAGGGATCACACTTTCGAATGCATGTCTTTCGATTTTCATAAAATTTTGTGAGTCTGTAGAATTCCGTGCAAGAAACAAAATCCTGTTACTCATTCCTCAATACTGTTTAACCATTTCCATTTATAAGAGTCGAAATTTGGTGAATACTATTTAAAAAAAAAATCATAACTGAGGGACTGTTAGAAATACCAACATTATACGTGTTGAGCTATAAAGTTTCACCGAGAAATTGTAACGTACAGCTGTGTCCTACTTAATTATTATAAACAATATTTTCGTTTTTCAAAATTCGAAATAATCTTGAGGAGCAGCACTGATTAATAATTGTCAAAGATACAAAATTTCAACTTTACGCATGATCTGGATGTGAGCCAAACCACCACGCTTTTTTATGGGCTGTACTCTAAGGCATAAGCGATGTGGATCTGTAATAACTTTGACAATTATCACAAATATGAACCACATTAAGAAGACCATTTGATTCTGCACTCTCATAACTAGAAAAGGTTAAACAATATCTTGGAACGAGTAACAGGATCTTGTACCATGCACTGAGTTCTACAAAGTTACAAAATTTCATAAAAATCTACAGACACGTTCAAAGGTGTAATTGGAGTGGAAGTTCCCAAAGAGATACTTTGTATGTCATTAAAGCTAAAAGTGATAAATATTATGAAGGCAATTATAATAAATGCAGTTTCAGAAATTCATGTGTTACAAACCTTCCATTAGCAAGATGCTTCTGTAATGTTTCAATCTTATTATTCCTTAGTATAGTTTTTTTATTGCTTTCACGACGTACTGATTGTCCTGTACTTAATCTTTTTACCTTAATTTCTTCGTCCATTATTAGCTGTTCCAGATGTTCTGTAAAGTTAACAACAACTTTATCTTGAATAACAAATCATTTTCTTATTGTGTAATACAAAAGGAGAAGAAGAGGAAATATACAATAGTATACAAATATTTTATATAAACAAAATACAATTACCCAAAAATTTCCATACGTTCTTTTTCCCTTTTCCTAACTTTGATGAAACAATATTATTATAAGATTCTGATGTATTGTTTGTTCTTATTGGACAATCATGTACTGAAACTTTATTCATTTTTGGTAGCCACGTAGTTTGCAAATATTTAATAAAAATTCCTATTGTTGGATATTCAGGAATTATTGAAACTGATTCATTATGAATTTCAGAGAATCCTTTTTCAAAAAGCTCTGCAGGAGCCAAGGCTAAAGTCATTGCCATCGACAATACCTTGGTTGGTGCATCTCCAAGACCTAAATAGCGCCATTTTCGTAATAAAGCCTTCATCACGAAAAATTGAATTAAGATTATATCTTTACCAGAGGTAAATATATTTTTTAGAATATTATACAAACCTGGTTATAATGAAACCAGCAGCCCTTTACATTGCTTAATGGAAATTGTTGCTCCAATGCGCTCATTGCTGCCATTTCATAATCTGTCATTGTCATTCTTAAATTCTTATTAAGCATAGGAGATAATTCATTGATTTTGCTCCACAGTGCTGTATACATAGCCTTTGTTAATGCCTCACATAGTATGAAAACAGTACCAACTCCCTTTTAAAATAAAGCTTTCATAAGTATAAATTGAAAGAAATATATTGTCTGTATGTGAGAGAAAGAAATGTAAGCAACTGAAACGACTTTATCTCGGAACGAAACTGAGTTGAAGGACGCAAGTTCACATCGTTCGCATTTAAGCTTCTGTATTTGTATAAACAAGAATTTTTACAATTAACGATCATCGCGTCGAGACTGTAATTGTGTAATTGTTCTTGGCAAGCGTTCATCGTGTTTAAGATATCTGCTACAGCGTTCTGACAACGGTCGATAGTCGAAGTGATCAGTGCGTTCTTCGGCTATTAACCACAGACAAGTCTGCTCATATCATTATCGGCCTCATGCCCCTCAATATCGCTCAAAAATAGATCGATGCGAACATGTATATCTCTATATGAGTTAAACGAATGGAAGCGTCGCACAAGTGCATTAAAATAATATATTTATATTTTGTACTCACAGTATCCATATACAGAATGTGGATAATATATAACTGTGCTATAGGTGGTTGAGTAGGTAAAACCTTAAAAAACAAAATATTTATGCATTTCATGTTATACAAAAGTAATTTGGACTAATTAATTTATAATCTCTTGGAAACCACATTCTGATAAGTATGTACATGTTACAGATCAATGCATAGAGGACATATGACCACCAATTTCATGGATTCACGTATTTTCTGTTGCATTACTTTGTGCAGATCGGCATTTTTTACGAAAAAGATGCTAAAACGTTTACATTGAATAACAATTGGTTTAACTGATATTTATTTTATGTAGGTCTTGAATGAAAACGCAAAATTAATCACGATTTTACTTAAAATGGTTCAGTATTTTTGCATAAAAGAACAAGCATCATTGATTGGTTCATTAAACTACATAGGATTCCATTTAAGAAATGTATATCACTTTAATACACATTCATCTATAAAAGGAATTGAGTTAGACCAGTTTGTGGCTGTTTAGTGTCAATCCCTTATCCAAATTATTTTTTTATGCAACAACACATAGTATATGTGTATAGTGCATTTATAACAGAAGCATTGGTTTTTCGATATATGCAAAATGTTTGAAGTAGTAGGGACAATTCAACAATGACATGTTTAGAGAAATAGCATTATCAACATTTCATATAAGAGCGAATTGAACAAGGACAACACTAAAGTATTAATATAGTTGTAATTTATAATCTAAAATATATCTAAATTATATTTTATAATGCACTAATAAAATGACATATTAGCAATGAATGTTAATTTCGCTTCTACTGCTTCCAACACTATGTATTTTTATATAAATCATTAAATTAAATCACATATACCAATTTTTATGTTACTTACAGAGAAAGTACCATCAGCATAAATACATTGAGAAGTGTTAAGGGTCTGCAACAGCATTTCAGTGGATAATAAGATTGCTGTTTTACCATCTTCATCTCTTATTATAACTTTAAATATATTTTCCATGAAAGAAGAGGCTCTTAAATATTCGTATAAAGCTGCTAAACATGGTGGAATGGAAGGATAGTTTTTCTGTCTCTCACGAAGAAGTATGGCTTTTACACGGTTATATGACAGCACAGATGCAGCGTTAGGATATCTTTAATAAAAATAAATAAATAATTTAAATCACAATTTATATATAGATATGCAATTTAAATATTAAATTTCACACAGTGCGCACCTCTTTGTAGATAATGGAAACTATACAATACTTACTTTCTACAAACATGGTCAAATATTTCCTTTAATGGAAAAGCCGTTTCTCGACAAAGTTGTAGCATTTCTTGCATCATTTTTTGTTGATCAATTCTATGTAATAGCCTCGAATGATTATGATCGTGCAATAATTGAATGCATCCATCACCGTTATCTTTCATTGCTCCACGACATCCCGTAGTGCGGCGCGTATTACAGCGGAAAATGTTTTTGGTACGATTGTCTTTATTATACGTATAATCGTTATATACGTAAATGAAACTACTGACCGATTTTCCGGGAATTTTTTCCATTTTAAATGGACAGCAATAATCACAGCAAAACTATATAAATTATGCGAACCACTAAAAGAAGATTGAATAGCAAACGCACATGTACTTATGGACGGAAGTATATGAAACAAACGAAAGTATCAGAAACAAACGAAAGTTAACTGCAAAACAAATGCCTGCAGAGACCGTGTAAGTAAAGTTAGGATTGGAGGTATTATTTGAAAAATATAGTGACACAATTTTTTAATTTCTTCACTCACATGAACTTTATATTCCAGTCTTTTATAGGTACGAAAGGAGGACATTGCACAAATATACTAGAGTTGTTAGGTTTAACATGTATTAGCTCAGAAGCTACAAATTTTGTTGTAAATGTTTATATACTTAAAATAGTGTGCCGTGTAGCAAAACTATAACATGATTGTATCACAAAAACTAGAATAAGCTGCATTTAACCACATACTATAAAATGACTTGCATAATAGTTCTCCAGAATGAGGAAGAATGACTTTTTCTTCACAATAGACGCAGGCGAAGAATTTTATTCTCAGTATCTCAATATCAGGTTCTCAAATCCTTGGAAGTCCTCAGAGAATTCTATTTGGCATAGATTGCATCGCCTGTAAAATATAATAGAAGAAACGCAAAGTATCATGTCAATCACTTTTGTACTAACATTTTATAGATAGAATTTACTTATCTAAAATATTTTAATCAGATTTCAGCATCCAATTGATATATAATCGGCCTTCACCATAAATGTACAGAGAATACCACTTGAAATTTGATTGATATTCTTAAATGAAAAAACTGCAGTATATTTTTGCAGTTAGTGGCAACAGCATCACCTAAAACAATATTTTATATAGATGCTATATACACACATGCATACAAGAATTCATATGTATGTTACTATTATCTTGTGTATACAAATAAAGTTCAATATAACAATATAATTATTTCATTACCATATTACAAATACACAGGGCCAATTCCAAAACTACAAAATAGTAAAATGATAAGTAATACCTGAAACAAGAAAGCATTATTTACTTTTAATGTTGTAAATAGCATTATACGACTTAAGGATTACTAAAATAAATTAGATAATATAACAAGTACTTACAAGTTTTATAGTGTCAATGGTCCTATCATGATTGGTACCATCAAGAACCACTATTTTTAAATCAATCATTTCTGCAACACATAAATTATATCCCAATGTGAAAATTCAATATTGATTTTGTGCATACTTTTTCAAAGAGTTGTCGTTATATTACACATAAAAGATGTAATTAAGAATAATTTATGTATCATAAAAGCAAATTATTCTTATTTTACTAATTTGTACACATATCTGGTCAAATTAACATACCTTGTTTGAAGCTTAATTCTTTGCGATCCACACAGTTCCAACTCATTTAATTTAATTTCCCACACGCATGCATTTTTCCAATATATTTAGAACAGTGAAAACTAGAATTGCTTTTACATACTATGTAATTGTGGTATTATTAATAAAGGAAATTGATATCTAAACTAAGCAACCAGTGGTTCAAAAATCAACTTCACGTCTGGGGCAATATAGGACCGCAACGGGTTAGTACATGCATTTTTAAAAGCCATATAATATTCAGATAGTCACTTATTATTCAATCTTGTTTACAGGTCACTATGTCATCTGTAATAAGAAAATAAAATAAATCACAACCATTTTTAAAGTTGGAAATACGTATCTTAATTAATCTGATTGAAACGTAGCTTTTAAATTTTGTTACCCCAATCGGCTTGAATTTGCTGCAACATAGTTTCTTTGCTACTATTTTACATCTTCTTCACATTAACTTCATTTACATGCGTATATTGCAATCAAGTAACAAATATTAGACTTAACCTTAACCTTAACTGTCGTCGTGAAACAAAATATTGTACTAACTGTATAACTGTAATAACATTGTGTATAGTAACCTGAAAAAATAGAATCAATTATCCGTATCTCTTTTATAATGTTTGTATTCACTCATTCACAATCACAAAATAATATTTAAAATGCCAGTAGCACAATAAACGCATCTAATACAGATAGTATGCAAAATAAATTACTTAAAACCGTAGTATTTTATGATATTTTTATCAATTTTTCACACAATCACCTATATATAAACGTAACACCACTGACAAATTCTGATACTATACCTAGAAAATGTAATCAGAAAGTATAACTAGTCACACAACACAATTTATGATGATAAGCAAACAGCTTGAATTCTGTGTCCAATACTATACACGTGTGCGCAATTCATAATGTGTGTCTGAACCATGTGTCCAATATTACCGTGTGCAAAAGTGCTGTGTGTCCAATATTACCGTGTCAGAAATAGTCGTGTGTCCAATAATGATGTGTCCAAAAGAACTGTGTGCAAAACCGATGTGCGCAATCATCTGTGCGCGAAAGATCCACCCCCTTCTAGTATATTCTAGTATATTCTACTATATTCTAGTATATTCTACTATATTCTAGTATATTCTAGTATATTCTAGTATATTCTAGTATATTCTACTATATTCTAGTATATTCTACTATATTCTAGTATATTCTAGTATATTCTAGTATATTCTAGTATATTCTACTATATTCTAGTATATTCTACTATATTCTAGTATATTCTACTATATTCTAGTATATTCTAGTATATTCTGGTATATTCTAGTATATTCTTGTATATTCTTGTACATTCCAGTACATTCTAGTATATTCAGGTATATTCTAGTGTATTCTAGTATATTCTATTATATTCTAGTATATTCTAGTGCGTTCTAGTATATTCTAGTATATTCTAGTATATTCTAGTATATTCTAGTATATTCTACTATATGCTAGTATATTCTACTATATTCTAGTATATTCTACTATATTCTAGTATATTCTCGTATATTCTAGTATATTCTAGTATATTCTACTATATTCTAGTATATTCTACTATATTCTAGTATATTCTACTATATTCTAGTATATTCTGATATATTCCAGTATATTCTAATGTATTCTAGTATATTCTAGTATATTCTAGTATATTCTAGTATATTCTAGTATATTCTAGTATATTCTAGTATCTTCTAGTATATTCTAGTATATTCTACTATATTCTAGTATATTCTACTATATTCTAGTATATTCTACTATATTCTGGTATATTCTAGTATATTCTTGTATATTCTTGTACATTCCAGTACATTCTAGTATATTCAGGTATATTCTAATGTATTCTAGTATATTCTATTATATTCTAGTATATTCTAGTGCGTTCTAGTATATTCTAGTATATTCTAGTATATTCTAGTATATTCTAGTATATTCTACTATATTCTAGTATATTCTAGTATATTCTACTATATTCTAGTATATTCTACTATATTCTAGTATATTCTGAGATATTCTAGTATATTGTAGTATATTCTGATATATTCCAGTATATTCTAATGTATTCTAGTATATTCTAGTATATTCTAGTATATTCTAGTATATTCTAGTATATTCTAGTATATTCTAGTATCTTCTAGTATATTCTAGTATATTCTACTATATTCTAGTATATTCTAGTATATTCTAGTATATTCTAGTATATTCTACTATATTCTAGTATATTATACTATATTCTAGTATATTCTAGTATATTCTAGTATATTCTAGTATATTCTACTATATTCTAGTATATTCTACTATATTCTAGTATAGTCTAGTATATTCTAGTATATTCTAGTATATTCTACTATATTCTAGTATATTCTACTATATTCTAGTATATTCTAGTATATTCTACTATATTCTAGTATATTCTACTATATTCTAGTATATTCTAGTATATTCTAGTATATTCTAGTATATTCTACTATATTCTAGTATATTCTACTATATTCTAGTATATTCTAGTATATTCTAGTATTTTCTAGTATATTCTACTATATTCTAGTATATTCTACTATATTCTAGTATATTCTACTATATTCTGGTATATTCTAGTATATTCTAGTATATTCTAGTATATTCTACTATATTCTAGTATATTCTACTATATTCTAGTATATTCTACTATATCCTAGTATATTCTGAGATATTCTAGTATATTGTAGTATATTCTGGTATATTCTAGTATATTCCAGTATATTCTTGTACATTCCAGTACATTCTAGTATATTCAGGTATATTCTTGTGTATTCTAGTATATTCTATTATATTCTAGTATATTCTAGTGCGTTCTAGTATATTCTAGTATATTCTAGTATATTCTAGTATATTCTAGTATATTCTAGTATATTCTACTATATTCTAGTATATTCTACTACATTCTAGTATATTCTAGTATATTCTAGTATATTCTAGTATATTCTACTATATTCTAGTATATTCTACTATATTCTAGTATATTCTAGTATATTCTACTATATTCTAGTATATTCTACTATATTCTAGTATATTCTAGTATATTCTAGTATATTCTAGTATATTCTAGTATATTCTACTATATTCTAGTATATTCTACTATATTCTAGTATATTCTAGTATATTCTAGTATATTCTAGTATATTCTACTATATTCTAGTATATTCTACTATATTCTAGTATATTCTACTATATTCTGGTATATTCTAGTATATTCTTGTATATTCTTGTACATTCCAGTATATTCTACTATATTCTAGTATATTCTAGTATATTCTAGTATATTCTAGTATATTCTACTATATTCTAGTATATTCTACTATATTCTAGTATATTCTAGTATATTCTAGTATATTCTAGTATATTCTACTATATTCTAGTATATTCTACTATATTCTAGTATATTCTACTATATTCTAGTATATTCTAGTATATTCTAGTATATTCTACTATATTCTAGTATATTCTACTATATTCTAGTATATTCTACTATATTCTGGTATATTCTAGTATATTCTTGTATATTCTTGTACATTCCAGTACATTCTAGTATATTCAGGTATATTCTAATGTATTCTAGTATATTCTATTATATTCTAGTATATTCTAGTGCGTTCTAGTATATTCTAGTATATTCTAGTATATTCTAGTATATTCTAGTATATTCTACTATATTCTAGTATATTCTACTATATTCTAGTATATTCTAGTATATTCTAGTATATTCTAGTATATTCTACTATATCCTAGTATATTCTAGTATATTCTACTATATTCTAGTATATTCTACTATATTCTAGTATATTCTAGTATATTCTAGTATATTCTACTATATTCTAGTATATTCTACTATATTCTAGTATATTCTAGTATATTCTAGTATATTCTACTATATTCTAGTATATTCTACTATATTCTAGTATATTCTAGTATATTCTAGTATATTCTAGTATATTCTACTATATTCTAGTATATTCTACTATATTCTAGTATATTCTCGTATATTCTAGTATATTCTAGTATATTCTACTATATTCTAGTATATTCTACTATATTCTAGTATATTCTACTATATTCTAGTATATTCTGAGATATTCTAGTATATTGTAGTATATTCTGATATATTCCAGTATATTCTAGTATATTCTAGTATATTCTAGTATATTCTAGTATATTCTAGTATATTCTAGTATATTCTACTATATTCTAGTATATTCTACTATATTCTAGTATATTCTAGTATATTCTAGTATATTCTACTATATTCTAGTATATTCTAGTATATTCTAGTATATTCTAGTATATTCTACTATATTCTAGTATATTCTACTATACTCTAGTATATTCTAGTATATTCTAGTATATTCTAGTATATTCTACTATATTCTAGTATATTCTACTATATTCTAGTATATTCTACTATATTCTAGTATATTCTAGTATATTCTGGTATATTCTAGTATATTCTTGTATATTCTTGTACATTCCAGTACATTCTAGTATATTCAGGTATATTCTAGTGTATTCTAGTATATTCTATTATATTCTAGTATATTCTAGTATATTCTAGTATATTCTAGTATATTCTAGTGCGTTCTAGTATATTCTAGTATATTCTAGTATATTCTAGTATATTCTAGTATATTCTACTATATGCTAGTATATTCTACTATATTCTAGTATATTCTACTATATTCTAGTATATTCTAGTATATTCTAGTATATTCTAGTATATTCTAGTATATTCTAGTATATTCTACTATATTCTAGTATATTCTACTATATTCTAGTATATTCTACTATATTCTAGTATATTCTGAGATATTCTAGTATATTGTAGTATATTCTGATATATTCCAGTATATTCTAGTGTATTCTAGTATATTCTAGTATATTCTAGTATATTCTAGTATATTCTAGTATATTCTACTATATTCTAGTATATTCTAGTATATTCTAGTATATTCTAGTATATTCTACTATATTCTAGTATATTCTACTATATTCTAGTATATTCTAGTATATTCTACTATATTCTAGTATATTCTACTATATTCTAGTATATTCTAGTATATTCTAGTATATTCTAGTATATTCTACTATATTCTAGTATATTCTACTATATTCTAGTATATTGTAGTATATTCTAGTATATTCTAGTATATTCTACTATATTCTAGTATATTCTACTATATTCTAGTATATTCTGAGATATTCTAGTATATTGTAGTATATTCTGATATATTCCAGTATATTCTAATGTATTCTAGTATATTCTAGTATATTCTAGTATATTCTAGTATATTCTAGTATATTCTAGTATATTCTAGTATCTTCTAGTATATTCTAGTATATTCTACTATATTCTAGTATATTCTAGTATATTCTAGTATATTCTAGTATATTCTACTATATTCTAGTATATTATACTATATTCTAGTATATTCTAGTATATTCTAGTATATTCTAGTATATTCTACTATATTCTAGTATATTCTACTATATTCTAGTATAGTCTAGTATATTCTAGTATATTCTAGTATATTCTACTATATTCTAGTATATTCTACTATATTCTAGTATATTCTAGTATATTCTACTATATTCTAGTATATTCTACTATATTCTAGTATATTCTAGTATATTCTAGTATATTCTAGTATATTCTACTATATTCTAGTATATTCTACTATATTCTAGTATATTCTAGTATATTCTAGTATTTTCTAGTATATTCTACTATATTCTAGTATATTCTACTATATTCTAGTATATTCTACTATATTCTGGTATATTCTAGTATATTCTAGTATATTCTAGTATATTCTACTATATTCTAGTATATTCTAGTATATTCTACTATATTCTAGTATATTCTAGTATATTCTAGTATATTCTAGTATATTCTACTATATTCTAGTATATTCTACTATATTCTAGTATATTCTAGTATATTCTTGTACATTCTAGTATATTCTTGCATATTTTACTGTATTGTAGAATATTCTGGCATATTCTAGTATATTGTATTGTATTCTGGTATATTTTAGTATATTCTAGTATATTCTAGTGCGTTCTAGTATATTCTAGTATATTCTAGTATATTCTAGTATATTCTAGTATATTCTACTATATTCTAGTATATTCTACTATATTCTAGTATATTCTAGTATATTCTAGTATATTCTACTATATTCTAGTATATTCTACTATATTCTAGTATATTCTAGTATATTCTAGTATATTCTACTATATTCTAGTATATTCTACTATATTCTAGTATATTCTAGTATATTCTAGTATATTCTAGTATATTCTACTATATTCTAGTATATTCTACTATATTCTAGTATATTCTCGTATATTCTAGTATATTCTAGTATATTCTACTATATTCTAGTATATTCTACTATATTCTAGTATATTCTACTATATTCTAGTATATTCTGAGATATTCTAGTATATTGTAGTATATTCTGATATATTCCAGTATATTCTAGTATATTCTAGTATATTCTAGTATATTCTAGTATATTCTAGTATATTCTAGTATATTCTACTATATTCTAGTATATTCTACTATATTCTAGTATATTCTAGTATATTCTAGTATATTCTACTATATTCTAGTATATTCTAGTATATTCTAGTATATTCTAGTATATTCTACTATATTCTAGTATATTCTACTATATTCTAGTATATTCTAGTATATTCTAGTATATTCTAGTATATTCTACTATATTCTAGTATATTCTACTATATTCTAGTATATTCTACTATATTCTAGTATATTCTAGTATATTCTGGTATATTCTAGTATATTCTTGTATATTCTTGTACATTCCAGTACATTCTAGTATATTCAGGTATATTCTAATGTATTCTAGTATATTCTATTATATTCTAGTATATTCTAGTGCGTTCTAGTATATTCTAGTATATTCTAGTATATTCTAGTATATTCTAGTATATTCTACTATATGCTAGTATATTCTACTATATTCTAGTATATTCTACTATATTCTAGTATATTCTCGTATATTCTAGTATATTCTAGTATATTCTACTATATTCTAGTATATTCTACTATATTCTAGTATATTCTACTATATTCTAGTATATTCTGAGATATTCTAGTATATTGTAGTATATTCTGATATATTCCAGTATATTCTAGTGTATTCTAGTATATTCTAGTATATTCTAGTATATTCTAGTATATTCTAGTATATTCTACTATATTCTAGTATATTCTACTATATTCTAGTATATTCTAGTATATTCTAGTATATTCTAGTATATTCTACTATATTCTAGTATATTCTACTATATTCTAGTATATTCTAGTATATTCTACTATATTCTAGTATATTCTACTATATTCTAGTATATTCTAGTATATTCTAGTATATTCTAGTATATTCTACTATATTCTAGTATATTCTACTCTATTCTAGTATATTGTAGTATATTCTAGTATATTCTAGTATATTCTACTATATTCTAGTATATTCTACTATATTCTAGTATATTCTA
>CAJYYI030000418.1:0-18441 GCA_913789915.3 Sphecodes monilicornis
CGAATATTCAAATATGATTTCCCCGGAAACGGAGCATCGTGTAAAGGAATTTCTGCGGAAAAAAGCTGCCAAGTGAAACCACACGACAAAGTGGCAAGCATCTCCGCAATTTTTCGCGGAAACTAATTTGCATAGAATTTGTCTGATCGTGGCTGGAACGTCGGTGGGGAGTTACTAGCGATATTACGGTCTTCGCACGTTAGAACTGTCATGGCCGGTCTGTTCTTTTTCGTTTATTTTAAATGAATCGTAGAATACTCGCGAAATACTTTCTGCCAGTTTTCTGTCGTCGTTATCCACTCGAATGTTTCGTCGCGGTTGACGGCGATCCGCAGGGTACGCGAAATTTCGTCGCATTGGCGGAGCGCGCGCACACGAGCGCCGTGTAATTAGTGTTCATTGAATCGAATGTGAAAAGACACCGGGCACGTCGAATGCGTGCGACGACGGAGAAAAAGCTGGATGGGAGCTGGTGCAGTTGCAGTCGCAGTCTAAGCCCCTCGCGTCCAGTCGCGTCGTCACGGTTCGAGTGGAGCACTTCTGTAAATACAATTAACAAGCGTACAAGCGGTTTTAATTAAAACTTCTTTCGGTCAGCCGACTTCGCCGAGGAACACGGCGAATTTTTGCGGACGTAATCGACGAGCGAAATTCACGGCGAAGATCCATAGTAATTATCCGTCGGACATGGTTCCTGCACTCCTGTCGCCTCCTCCCATCGTAGCTAAGAGGCACAATCGTGGATCAGTTTTGCGGTTGCCGGCGGCCATTTGTAACTATTATCGCACGTTAATGCATAAATGCCGGAATGTCGGATATAATGCTCAAGGGGCTGAGCGTAATTATTCATTATTCTGCGACGGGCATTCGATCGAGCATGTGAAATATGGACGATTATTCTGAGTTACTGCGTTCCGTTGTTCAAGATGCTCTAAGGTGGTGGTAATGTAGAGAATTAACCATTGCTCGTTCTTCATGATTATATCGAACGAAGCGCTAAGTTATCGTGGCATGTCGTTTTTCACTCTCCGAGGCTTTAGGCGAAGAGAAGGATCTTCTTGAAAATAGGTTTAAAGAGCGGCGATGCTCAAGAAACCTTTTGATGTGCCCCGATGGTGCACTGACGATACCGTGACCACTCGTTACCACGAGTGATCATTCAGGACCACGTGTGACCACTCGGTACCACGAGTGATCATTCATGACCACTTGTGACCACTCGGTACCACGAGTGATCATTCATGACCACGCGTGATCACTCGGTACCTCGAGTGATTATTCATGACCGCTCGTGACCACCCGCTACAACGAGTGATCATTCGCGACCACTGGTGACCACTTGGTACCACGAGTGATCATCCATGACCGCGAGTGATCTTTCACGGCCGCGAGTGATCTTTCATGGCCGCGAGTGATCTTTCATGACCGCGAGTGATCTTTCATGACCAATGGTGACCACTCGATACCACGTGTGATCATTCATGACCACTCGATACCACGTGTGATCATTCATGACCACTCGATACCACGTGGGATCATTCATGACCACTCGTGACCACACGTTACTACGAGTGATTATTCATGACCACTTGTGACCACTCGTTACCGCGCGCGATCATTCACGAGCGCACATGGCCACTCTTGGTCGACTATGACCCCTCATGACCACTTGTGACCATTCATGACTATCCATGACCACTTGCCGTCATTCGTGACCACCAAAAACTACCCCTGACACGAAATTACTCACCTCTGACCATCCCGACGAATCATTATCATTTGTTACCAGTCTTGATCACTCATAACCACTGCTGATCACCCTGGATCAAGCTTGATCCCTTCCAACCCTTCCTGACTACTCGTACATCAGTCTTAACCCTTGTAGGCTAAATCCAGCATATCTCTGACTATCCTGGATAATTTATTGTAATTCTTGAGCAGTTGTGTCCAGTTTATGATCATTCAAGGCCACGTGTGGCCACTCTTTACCACGGTTCTCTCGGCTTATGACCAGTCTTGACCTCCATGTATCATTGTTGAACCAGATATAATTCGAACTACTACTAATCATTCTTAGCGCTTTTTTACCACTCATGATCATGTATGAGCATTTGATAATAATTAAGGCTCTGGTAATTTCTCTACCATTTTGTTTAATCATCACTTATGACCGCTTATGGTTACCAATGATGCTGTATGCATATTCAACGAGCACTTGTGACTGATACAGATTATTTTCAACGACTTTCCGATTTCTTTCCACCATTTTAAAATGGCGATTAGCATTGAAATCACTCTCTACTTTGGATTGCTCTCGATCACTTCCCGAGCCTCATAGAACCGAAAATACTTCGATACCCGATAGTGTCCCATTATTCAACCGTACGCATCTTAATTACAGGGCCATTGCATCGACGATGGTCTATATACATTCGCCGGAAACATTGCTAACTGCTTTGGCATTATTAGAAAGTTTCGTCAGGATTCAGCCTCCGTGGAGCCGCCACGCCGCGCCGCGCGCCGTGCCCGTTTGAATCGGGGGCAAAGTTAAGCTCGTTAAATAGTTCCCGTACCGGGCAATCGATGATAGTTCCGCAGTGTAAAATTCTCGTCCGAGCCGGCCCGATCACTCATCCCCATCGTCTAATGTTACAATCTATATAATAAATTGTGCTTCGAAAACCGTAAGTCCTTCATCGACTACGCAAACCCTGGACGTCCGTTCCGAGCAACTTCGAGGTAGCTCCTTCCGAAGGCGTTCGCCCAGAATACTCTCTGACCAGGCGCTGAAATACTTCACCGGTTGCCTTTGTCGTCACGTAACTTCGAACGCAACCCAATAGCCTTTGTCCTCTTTAGCTAAAAGCCATCGATGATCAGCTACCAGGCACCTAAACAGTTCTTGTTCCGATGCGATCAAACTTGCGGTCCGCATTAAATCCCAGGTGCTACCAATCGCCTTGACAGAATCGATAAACCGCGATACACGGCTTGACCCTCGGCTAATGATCCAAGGATCCAGGGCCAAGTCGATTACCGAAACTCTCGTCAAAAACTCGATTCTCCTCGACTAAACCATACCTTAATACAGAGAAGCTTCGATTATCCGAACAGGTCAGGATGCGTCGCGGTCCGGATAATAGAGATTCACTAATTACTTCTAATTACAAAATTAAATATATTGATATAAGTTTTCAGATTGCAAAAACGAGTATTCCCAAAGTCTGGGGATTGCAAGTGATTAGTATTCCCAAGGTCTGAGGATTCAGAAGGGATTAATATTTAAAAAATCTCAGGACTACCAAGGGCTAGTATTCCTAAGGTCTGAGGATTGCAAAGGGCTAATATTCCCAAGGTCCAAGAATTAACAAGCCACTAGTATTTCCAAAATTTGAGGACTACCAAGGGCTAGTATTCCCAAATTCTGGGGATTGCAAAGGATTAGTATTCCCAAGGTCTGAGGATTCAGAAGGGATTAATATTTAAAAAATCTCAGGACTACCAAGGGCTAGTATTCCTAAGGTCTGATTATTGCAAAGGGCCAATATTCCCAAGGTCCAAGAATTAACAAGCCACTAGTATTTCCAAAATTTGAGGACTACCAAGGGCTAGTATTCCCAAAGTCTGGGGATTGCAAAGGTTTAGTATTCCCAAGGTCTGAGGATTAAGAAGGGATTAATATTTCAAAAATTTGAAGACTAGCAAGGGCAGTATCTCAAGGTATACGGATTGCAAAGGGCTAATATTCCTAAGGTCTGGGGATTGCAAAGGACCAGTATTCCCAAGGTCTAAGAAATAACAAGGCACTTGTATTTCAAAAATCTAAGGATTACCAAGGGCTAGTATCCCAAGGTCTACGGATTCTAAAGGGCTAATATTCCCAAATTCTGGGGATTGCAAAGGATTAGTATTCCCAAGGTCTGAGGATTCAGAAGGGATTAATATTTAAAAAATCTGAGGACTACCAAGGGCTAGTATTCCTAATGTCTGAGGATTGCAAAGGGATAATATTCCCAAGGTCCAAGAATTAACAAGCCACTAGTATTTCCAAAATTCGAGGACTACCAAGGGCTAGTATTCCCAAGGTTTGGAGACTGCAATGAGCTAGTATTCCCATGGTCTGGGTACAGTAGAACCTGGTATTTTCCAACACGTCGGTATACAAGGCTGTTCGGTTAACCGACGAGCTCGGATAATAATAATTACTGGACTTCATACAAAATTTTGGGTTATGACTTACGTCATTGAGGATCAAATGTGATTAAAGTTTCACGCCCACACCTATGCAACAAAGTTGGTATTATTGCGGAGGCGTATCGTCGATGAGCCAACGCGGCTGGCCCTGCCAGTTTATTTTGTTTTTCACGAGCGTCGTTAAAACGGCGCGTGCACGGCCGATCTCGAGTTTTTATTCTTCACGACTCAAGCCATCAAATCGAGCAACGTTGATCCACTGCCTTTTTCCACGGAGAAAAACGAGGCACCGAAGTTTCCATTTCGCCCGATGCGGGTAATCATCTTTATTGCCTGGCGTGGAACAGAGATAAATACACGTTTATACGAGAACGTATAAAATTTGTAAGTAAATTAGCTCGGCAGTGTTCCCATGGCAACGTTTTCTGCTTCAATTGTTTTTGCACGATGTCGAAGCTAAAAAAGCTTTATTTTCTTGTAAACACGTGCCGATGAAAAATAATTCTGTTCGTTTCGAAAGTATGTGTCTGCAACCTGAACCGTTCGATAACGCGTTGTTTATCGTGGAATATTTAGATGGAGCTTCTATCGATATCGAGTGTTCGATGTATAAAAGATTCGATGATGAATGTTCTGACCCCAGTGCTCTAGAAACGGATGAATGGTTCCAGAGGGATTTTTCCAATCGAAGGAGCTCTCGATCAGAAAAAGGATCTTTCGGGTGGACCTTACGATGGTTGGAGTACGTCCTGCACAGTCGCATCCCGCTATCCGTGCAATACGGTGTTTAATATTGGCCAGTTTAAAGCCAGCTTGCGGTGGAGGAACATTGGCACTGTCGGTCGTTCTCTTTAACGGTTATTGGCTCGCAGTAATTCTCTAATCTCTGCTGTCACCGGCCTCTGTGTTTCCGTTTCAATATGGCCGTCCCACGGATTACGATCGCAGGTACAGCGATTCGGTGTCGCAGCCAGCTGCCAGTGGAACTTCATTACTTCGAGGCTTATCGAATCATCTCGCCGGAAAATCAGCAGGGAGGGAATAACAGAGACCGCACCTCTTCCCAGCTCCCTCTCTCCCTCTCTCTCTCTCTCTCTCTCTCTCTCTCTCTCTCTCTCTCTCTCTCTCTCTCTCTCTGTCTCTCTCTCTCTCTCTTTCTCTCTTTCTATCTCTCTCTCTCTCTCTCTCTCTCTCTCTCTTTCTCTCTCTCTCTGACTCTCTCTCTCTCTCTTACTCTCTTACTATCTCTCTCGACCCCATCCTCTAAGAAACTCCGCGCTCCCTTTGATCGGATCCACTTGACGTTTCTACTCCCGAGATTCGATAACTCCGGATCGAGTGCCTGATTTACGCGTTTGCCACGGTCTGCGGTCGACTTCAGTGCCCGGTTCGCTGACTTCGAGAGACACTGCGGCAACTTCTGCTGAATGACTCGCTTTTAATCTCCAATGAAAGTAGCCCTCATAGAAGTCAATCCTGTTACCGCGAAAATTTAAATCGTCCCAGACATTCCCTCAAAATCATTTCTTATCCTCGATGAGATTTTGTTGTCCGTTTCTGGCTTGGCTAAAATTAAACGTTATTTAGGAGAATTATTTTTACTCCCTGCCGTTTAATGATGTACTCTGAGACGTCGACAAAAAATGTACATTATCAGAAACAATTATTACATTTGTCAATTTAAGTGCTGTATGAGTTACAGGCTTAATGAACATGAAGTCAGTAGCATTTTTGTCTTACTGGAATTGATTGTTGTTTCAGAAGAATTTATTTAATCTTGTGAAGTCCGATGGTGGAGATGTGGTCAAAAGTTATAATTATTTAAAACAATTTTTACATTGCTCAATTTAAGGGCTGCAGGAGTAACTGGCTTAATTTACATAAGAAGTCAACAGCTTTTCTGTGATGATACTACAATTGAGTGTTGTGTTAACCCTTAGCGCTCGAGTGGTGACTCTGAGGCACTACTAAAAATTGCTATACCATTATTCAAAATATTGTTTACATTATTAAATTGATATTCAATAAATTAGTTACTAAACATTTAAATATCTTATGAGGTATTATATCAGTTTCAATTCTTCAAAATGAAAAAAATCATATTGAATGGAAATATTCTTGATCGAAAAAAAGAAGTTAGGTTATGGAGTTAAAATACTTCCGAGCGCAAAGGGTTAACAGAATTATGTGAAGCCTTTTCAATCGAATAGAAGCTCTCAAGTATCGCTAAACATTGCGAATTCATTATTCGAAATAATTTTTATATTCCACAATTTAAAAAATTATTTCATATTTTATGAATAAGAGGCACAATTTGTGTGAAGGTTTTAGTATTTTTATCCTGCGAAAATAGAGTATTTTTCGAGTTTAATTTTTGTGTTTTCTAGAATACCGGAAGAAGAATTTGATTCCCCTTCCTGTATTTACGGAATGGTTGCTTTTATCCGGACGACAATTGAAATTTTCGTTTAAACGTGTTCAACGGGGTAACGTGGTGAGGTCTCCGCGTGGCAGGCAGAGCGCAGAAGGCGTAACAGTAACCCAGATCGATACTGACTTCCGTTACATTCACCCTGTTCCCGAATATTGTACATAATCCTCTCTAAATATCCCTTAAGCCAGTCTTAGACAACCCTTTCGAGTGGAGCTGCTAGTTACGCGAGCGCCGATCATAGTTCGCGAGCATTAGTTTGCATCCGGCTTTAGACGTACTTAGGCATGGCCGGACTAATAAACTATTCAATAGCTAGATTTTCAACGGGATTCGAAAACGATCTTGAACTACTTCAACAGTCCACTACACTCTCAAACGTTTTCTCGGGCTTCGAACGAACTCTAAACTGTAAGTCGGGCTTCCGGTTACGACGAAATGTTTAATAAAGTTTAATGAGATTTTTACGGTCTTTGAAACACGAGATGGGCTTTTAATGCAGTGACGGAATTCATCCTCGGTTCCAATTCCTGTAAATTAGTCGGACTGTCGATTTATACATATATAAGCAACCGAACAGCGGGAATAATAAACGTTTTTACCTTCTTTAAGGGATGAAAAGCTTTTAAATATACCATTGAATTCATTTCGGTAGAAACGGTTTGTAAGGAAATTTCGAGGCTTGTCTGATTTATTCGCCTCTTCTACTACTGGATTTCACCGGCTTGAACGTTTACCCGTATAAGTAGAGTCAGCCCGTATAGATCAGACGCGAGATTCCGTCGGTTACGGTCTCTTAAAAATATCTCGAGTCGAAAGCTGCCACGAATGTCGGTTAGTTACTGTCGCGGATGAGTGACAAGGACTCCAAGTGCCTTTCGAGATCGTCGTAAAATATTTTCTTTATCGCAAATGACGAGTAAAGGAAGACACTTAGGGCCTCGCGCAGTACAAACGACTGTCGCGACACGACGCCACGAGGCTTTTAACGCTGGCTTCGGTTTCATTCATACGACCGTAGAGCATCAGAGCATACACAGAAAGAGAGAGAGAGAGACACACACACACGTACAGATAAACTAGTACAGAGAGAAATTGCGCACACAGTCTCCGCGCACAGAAGAGGACGGTGTAGGAATGAACGTTGCGGAGGATATCTGTCACATTTACGCAATATATCAGCGCGCTTTTCGCGCTCCGCACGCTTCAATGGCGGCACATATTTTCTTTACATCCCTCCGAACCCCTCGGAAAGCCACTTTCATACGGAACCGGCTTGCACGTCAAAGCTCTTGTCAAATAAACGTTGCGGAAGCCGAACGATATTAAGTTCACCGTGGAATCGATGTCAATACCGGGGACCGATGCTTGTTCAAATCTTATTTTACCATCCGTAGCACTTGTCACGCCGTCGTGTTTCGCTCTTGACTGAATATTTTAAAGCCGGCTCGCGACAAACATATCGCACTCGACGGGTTTTTCCTTTCCAGCCGCTCTCGCTGGCGTTCATTCTTCTTCGTTTTCGAACGCTGCAAGAAAACTCTCGCAGCGGTCCCTTTAATCAACCTTTTATTTCGCAACGAAGCGCCGCGTGTCGGATAAATGAAAATTGAATATTCGTGCACGCGCCGTTGCATTCAATTCGGCCGCGCGTCTGATCATTACCAACCGTTTCTACTTCGCGGCGACGATGCACTGTACCGTGGCTTCGGAACTGATTTTTTCGAGGAACCTTGTGCTCGAACAAAATTTCGCTCATATTGTACGATTTGTCTTCGCGTGAACAGTGACTGGGGCTTCCGGTTTAGAATTCTTATATTATGCAATGAAGAATTTTATTGTGTATTAATTGTGACATCAGTGTAATTTCTTTCGATCGAAATGAATTATATTGATAAATCCTATTAAATAGGATCCTATTAATAGGATCGAAGCTTGCGCCGAAATCAGATTAATCAATATTAACCCTTTGCGCTCGGAAATATTTTAACTCCATAACCAAACTTTTTTTTCGATCAAGAATATTTCCATTCTATATGATTTTTACCATTTTGAAGAAATGAAACTGATATAATACCTCCTAGAATACTTAAATGCTTGGCAACTAATTTGTTGAATATCAATTTAATAATAAAAACAATATTTTGAATAATGGTATAGCAATTTTTAGTGGTGCCTCAGAGTCACCACTCGAGCTCTAAGGGTTAACTATGACCTTGAGTTTTTAGATTAATGTTTTTCGGTGCTGCCTGACACCTTCTGTTTAGAATTACCTAGGATCATTCATGTTCAGTTTCTCAGAAAAGGATATTGGATAAAGGCTGATTGGGCTCTTTCTATGCCCCACCTGTCCTGCACGTTTTCAAAATAACAGATACTAATAGCACCGAATTACCCGTAGTAGGAAAACATTTAGCATTTTATTGACCCATTCTCCACATTTGATAACCAGAAGTCGAGCCATCGACGAGTACTTTCTTTCCGCTTTCTTTGTTTTCGTGTCAAGGCGCTTTTCTGGTTTATTGCCTGCTGTGGTACTGCCTTGGGACTCAAGCAAGTTGATATTATTTGCTTTTACAAATCTTCCAATTTCCAAAAAAATCCAAGTCATGGAGTCCAATATTAAAACAGTACTGTTCGTTTGAAGAATGTCCAAATATTTATGTGTGTCGTCTGTATGTGATGTGTACAGATTTCCATGGCAACCGGAAGGACCAAAATTCTGGTGGCAATCTCTCCAGGTGGATTGTGGGCCAAAATTGTCTGTCGTAAGCGAGAATCGAATTTCCCGGCGGCGATCATCATTAAAGCGGAGCGGTCGATCAGGATCGTAGCCGCAGAGAGGATTCGCAGGTGCTCGATCCCGCGAGCGGCGTCCAATCAAGAAGTTGGGGAGTAAACGCGGCGAGGCTGATAACGGGGCATCCATTTTTACTTCCTCCCATCGGACGACCGAGCGGACGAGGAACGGCAGAATGATGGCGAGAAAGAAAAAGACAACGAAGAAAGCGAAGAGAGAGAGAGAGAGAAAGAGAGCGAGAGAGAGAAAGTAGAAGAAGAAAAAAGGGAAGAAGTCATGAACACCGGGTAAGAGGAGAGCTCGTCGCGGCGCAAACTCGTTTCGAGTTCGCGGGCCGGTGAGCCGAGGATTACCCGCCGGGAGCGTATATGGTATCAGGATCTTCGCGAATTTATCATGAGACTTCTTGGTCGGTGGGACGTGCGGATATCTGTGGACCTGGTGGCGGTGGCTGGATGGCGGATCGTGGCGAACGAATTTATCACCCGACGGGATCCGACGAACGAGACCCGCCGTAATCCGCGTTAAAGAGAAAGAGGTATCCCTCCCATCCTTGAAGGTTTCCATCCAGGTATCCTGCTGCCGCACGTTCCCTCTGGTTTCCTTCAGGTTCCCAGCGGCCTGTGTTTGGGGAACGATCGACGGTCTCTGGAGGATCGAGTCGTGTCGAAGGAGGATAGAGGGTGTCTGCAGCATCGACAAAAGGATACGTTGGTATTTACGTAGGACGACGTCGAGACGCGAGGGGCGAGCGACATTGCATCGGCGTGAATCAGGTCCGAATACGAAGAACCAGGACGAGAGGTTGGGACGACAGGAGAGGAGAGGGGACAGACGGCGAGAGGAACACAACAGCCGAAGACACAGGAGGTTGCCAAGCTCGAGCAATTTCTGTCTTCCATTCCGACGCTCAACCGTCGCCAATTCCGGAGCAAGACATTCAAATCTCGCCCGTAGACGAGGAAGCCGCGTCCGTGTTTCACCATTTTGGTCGCATCCCAATGTATTGGAATTCACTTTGAGGGGGGACACTCGGGGGCTGGCGGCTCCGGCTGCGACCAGGTCCGACGCTGAGAGTCCGTCAGCGACGAGTGGAGAGGGGCGAACCGGTGAGCCGAAAATCCGAGGTGAGACGGAGAACCGTGGGAAGAGGACTCTGCCGGAAACCAACAGCGAACAGAGCCGAGATAGAGAGATAGATGCGTAGGAGAAGCGAGAGGGATTCGACGAGGAAAGGGCGAAGGGAACGACGAGGTACAGGCGCTTTACGATGATGGGGGTTTCGCTCGTAAAAGCCAATGTAGCGCCACCCCTTCGGCTCGCATTCGCTACCCTCCGTTGCCTATATATCGCTTCCTCCAGCCTTGCGACAGGTTGTCTGTCTTCCCTCAGCCGCGTACATCTTGATGTTCGCCCTCCCATGCTGCAGAGGACCCCCCGAGAACCTTCATTATCCCACCAGGTGGCTGGAACTTCCGATTTGCGTAATGATCGACGGGGAACCTGCAGACTTCGGTTGATCATCGAAATTAATGGTTGCAACTTCGTCACCTTGATGCAGGTGTCTGCGATCCAGGTGGTCCGGCAGCTGTTTCAGGAAGGTTTCTGAAAAGACGTTAAAAAAAATGTTTCAGTTTCAGGATTCGCGCGATGGATGTTCGTGGTAGGTAGAAATGGTCGATCAATGGTCAGACACGCGGAAAGCATTGATTCTTCCATTCCAGATTGTCTTTGCTTGTGGAGATAATTCTTTTTTTAGACAGACTGTATAATAAGGTAAATTGTTAGCGTATAATATCACTGATATTGTAGAAACTCGCCGGAAATCGCATAATTTGAAAGGCAAAGAGCTAAATGAACTGTTAAATTGACTTTATGGTAATCGTACAGATTGAACGGTGGAACTGACAGTTATTGCAGGTGCGGAGGAACTTTAGACTCGCAATCTAGCGCAAACCTGCGCAGCTTTTAGTTCTTATAAATCTCTTTCGTTCCATTGGGGTTTATCAGCCCGTAATCTTAGAGTGCGCGGATATTTAAATCTTTTGCATCGTAAGGAAGAATGGAAAAAATGCCATTATCACAAATTTCTTCTTGTTATATTTAAGTAGACAAATCTCTGAACGTAAAAATGAATAAACCCGCAAAATTTGGCGTACATATACATATTCTCTGGCAGCAGGGACTAACCCAAAAATTTCTTTTAATGCATAATAAGAAGTAAATGCAAATAATCTAATTTTTGTTCTTTATTCACTATTTTACGTCGCATCGCAACAAGGTTGCTGGCGACATGAACCAGTTGTTATTATTTTGTTAAATTTTTTATTAATCTAACTTCTCTGATGAAGCCAAGTAGATTACGGATTTTTTCGTTACTGAAAATTTCTTTGAGCCGGGGTTCAAACTTGTATTTGAATTTATGTGATTCTTCTTCTTTGCAGATGTATACACGTTTTGTACTGATATTTATTTTTACTGCATTCATGTTATTTATTATAAATGTAGCAACTCCACTACTCGCCAATCAAAATTTTTATCTGTTCCTTGGATCAGAAAGTTCGTTAAAAGTTCGTAAAGTTACCAAAATGAGACAAAACAAGTAGAAGCAGGTTGATTATTAATACCGTTAAATATTGTGCACGGTTCCGATCAGGAATCACTTGCGAGCGAACCGATGGTCGCAGTGAATGCTAGCGGATATCGTCGGGTCAGGTTTTGTGGCGAGAAGCTATTTGTAATCTGGCGCCTTCGCCGGTTCTTATCGGGCCGGGAGAGATCGTTCGGTCCCGCGGGAGTTGCGGTTCGATTCTTTTATCTTCCTTGATTTTCCGCTTGGAGATGAAGCGATTTAATAGTGTGCAATGAGACGGACGAAGCTACCCGGCGCAGTTTCAGAGGCAGCCATTCGTTTCGCGGCTTCCGATTCGCCAGCCGTAACACGTAAATGGAGTTTCCTCTGACTTGTCAGAAGCCTTGTTCGAGAGAAAGAAAGAAACCACCGTGCAAATATGTGGGCGGAATAATGCGTTTCACTGGATCCTGTTAATCGTGAATGAAGCGCATTCGGCAAAACGTCTCGTTCAAAGATTAATACTACTGGAGCGATCCATTGTTGTAGTATTAACACATCACCTAATGGCGATTATTTCATATTTTTTAAAAGCCCATGATCCATGCCTAAAGACTTTTTAATGGGTACTTCAACAGCAATTTAAATTGAGAATGAACATGTCACCACCAGTAATATCATTTAATAATTTCGTATAGGATTAGAATGTAATTGAAAATGTTTAACACTAAACCTACCAAGGATTAAAACTATCGGCGAATGTTGCCTTATAAAAATGGCAACCCTAGATTTATTCAGAATGTCTGTCATTTCTAATATAATAGATGCTTGACCAAGGAAATTTATTCCATTATTTTACATAAACGAATATTTCCAATTTTAATAATTGCAAAATATAAAACCGGTCATTTGACCGTGGTAGGTTTAGTGTTAAGCTTCGTTTTCATATATCGCGATTATTGTGGTAGATAAAGTGTAAATAGCTTAATTAGTCGACAATTAGTAAGAAAACTTAATCCTCAAGGAAACCTAAATAGCTTCGACAGCCTCTAGCTGCATTACAGCCTACAAAGTACAATATTGCCGCGAAGAGTGCGACGACTTCGAGTCCAAAACATTGCTTTCTACGGGTGTGACACGATTCCTCGAGGTTCTATAATTAGTCCAAGGTCATTCAAGGTCACGGACAGAGAAAACGTACAAGATTTAACATCGATACATGCTTGTAAACGGGCTTTGAAGGAATGTTGCACTCTGTCCGCGACCTTGAATGACCTTAAGTAATTATAGTCACTGAATTCGTAATCAAAGGGGCTCTCATTGTAGGGTGAGGCAGTAACTATTGCCACCTCAAATATCTTTGTTGTCTTTAAAGATACGTCAAATGTCTGAAGGACAAAGATGAATGGTTCAGTGGGATTCACACGATACCAAAAGAATATTTGTTTTTATGTCATTTTTTAGAGATTTTCAAGGCCACCTTGACTTTTTTAAATGGAACCACCCATTTTTAAACACCTACAATGATAGTCCTTTTCATTACAAATTCAGTGACTGTAATTAATCAAGGTCATTCAAGGTCACGGACAGAGTGCAACGTTCCTTCAAAGCCCGTTTACAGGCATGTATCGATGTTAAATCTTATACGTTATCTCTGTCCGCAACCTTGAATGACCTTGTGTAATTATAGTCACTGAATTGGTAATGAAAGTGACTATCATTGTAGGTGTTTAAAAAAGGGTGGTTCTATTTAAAAAAAGTCAAGGTGACCTTGATATCTCTAAAAAAAATGACATAAAAACAAAATATTTTTTGCATCGTGTCAGCCCCATTGTACCATTCAACTTTGTCCTTACCATATTTTACGTATCTTTAGAAACAACAAAGATATTTGAGGTACAAACGTTAGGTGACTCACCCTGTATGAACAAGATTTCTACAAAATGGTGGTGAACACGTCGAAAAATAATCATGTACATTTTCTTTATAAATTTAAACGAAATATCGTTAAAGGAGGCACCGAATTGATTTGCTCACCTAATAAATAAAAGACAAACGACTACCATAGTCGGCAGAGTCGGCTAAACAGTGTCCGATCATTCCATCAGACTCGAAAGACGATTGTTTACCGACTGTTCCTGCTGGAAGGTTTAGCAAATATCGTAGTCGAGTTTCAAAATAACTCCGCCGGTCCTCCTCTCGAGCCGATTAGGAGTGGCAATCGGTCCGGGAGTGGCCGGCGCGTTTTTGAAAAGTTCGACGCTCGTCGCTCTCTTGATTACGCGCGATGCATCCCGGGGGTTACCGGTGGGGGAGGCGAGAGAGCGGTTGCAAAGTGCTCAAACAACAATCAAGCCACGAGGGCATGGCGTTCGGTACATATTGTGGAACATCGCCGGCCGGGACTCTGCCGCCTCTCCACTCCAACCCCTTCGCCGACAACCAGCCCCGTTTAACCCCTTTAACTACGCTGGTGGACCGAGCCTGACAGTTCCACCGTTGACCACTGTCGTTGCACAGGGGTTCACGGCTATATTGCTATTTGTACAGTGGCAACTATCAATTTACCGCCATCCATTACGCCGTCAGAGGGGGAACACGATTTAGGGTAGCGTAGCGCTGCGTGCGTCGCCGATCCTCGAATCATTGGCTTCTTCGGATACGATATCCGGATTAGCTGAGTCGTCGACCTGGGAACTCGATCTGCGTGCAATTAGCTTAAATTCCAACGGAATTTTATACCAACCGTTCAGACCCTGTCCCGCGTCGGATAATTGATAGAAATGCTTTTATTGAGCACACTGATCACAATTCAATTTCGTTATTCTGTCATCAAAGCTGGCTTTACATAAGGCCAGTTGCTCGATCCAGCGATTACATGCCAGTGGTTTCACTGGAAATTCTTCACTGTCTATGTATGGTGCGGTTACACCAAAGGAACGAATGCTGGCCCTCACTCCGATAAAATTGAAATTCCAACGTGCATTCGTCTATGCTCGTTAAAGTATTCGTCGAATGTTCGGAATTCTCGAAGAATGCTTACTCGATTTTGTAAACATAACCTAAAATATCGGGAAATTACTAGTATGATTCAGTTGCAGGAAGTAGAAACGGTAGGATCTATTCAAACACGTTGAATTCATTGACTATGTGATTTCATTTTCTCACGTAAGACTCGTAGGATGCAGTGCAGAGATCCCTTGGATCAAGGTTCTTTTCCTCGAAACTGTTGTCAGCATTCCACTGCATGTGGACCAGCGATGCGTCGATTAGTATTGACTGGAATCCGGGTGGTCTGTTTTCCCGTTTCCAAATAAAACACTAACTTCCAGCTGTATCGAAGTCCTTGATATATGCATGCCAATCAATATTTGAAAAATGATGGTGTCCCAGCCACCGTAGCCTTGAGGACCGGCTATGGTTTGCTACGTTAGCTCACGGAGGTTTTAGGATCAGAAATTCTGTCGGGGAATAAGAAGCTGGAGATATCACATCTTCCGCGGATATGGGCCAGGTATCGTTGGTCCCCCCTCCTTCCGGTCACTGTTTATCCTCCTGGCCCTTATGTGCCCGGTGGGTATCCATGTAAAGGAGGATACCGTATGTACACGATAGAGTGCCGGTACCATGGACATATGTATGTACAATACGCGTGCATCTACATACATCGTCGTGTTACGACAATTAGGTAACGGAATGCAGATTGCGGTCCGGTTGCTATCCGTAGTTACCATACGAGAGAACGGTCAGGGTACCAGGGGGAGGTTAAAGGGGACGGTCACCGATGGTGACGTCGGTGGTAGCGGCGTTCAGCCATTCCGCCACCGTGACAATCCCCCGGGATGCAAACCAATTGAAACAGTCATTTCGTAAGGGGCTGCTAAACCGGCGACGCCACTCGAACAGGCCAGCCGGCAGCCCCGGTGAACCCTGTTACCCCATTCCCGCCGGCGTATAATTTAACACTTCACCGGAGGATTTCTGAGCCACTTCGACCGTTACACAGGTCGGAATTCGATTTTACAGCGACTTACGCGTGTCGAAGCCGGGCAGATATGCAAGCAATCGACGCCTTGGAATGAAGGGGAAATTCGCTTACATGATGCCTTGACCGATTCGATCTTGTCCGGGGACACTGTGTTGCGCAGGAAAACCAAATATTTCTGTATGCCGAGAGCTATGTTGCTGGTTCACCTGGAGACGACCTGCACGATGGTTCTCGGACTCGAACTAGAGACCACTAGCCTGAATCCAAGACAGTAGAATTAGCCACCTGTCCTATAACATCGAGTCAGACACGTTAAGACAACTTTTAAAAGGACTCCATCATAGTCCAGTTCGTTGGATATACAATAAACACGACTGACGTGTAATTCAACTGATCTCCGATGGACACTGTGGGGTGTGATGTCAGGACTAACATAAACTCAACAGCGTCCGAATCTAATAGGATCCAGTACAACAGAGTCCAATCTAAAAGGATCCAGCACAACAGAGTCCAATCTAAGAGGATCCAGCACAACAGAGTCCAATCTAAAAGGATCCATCACAACAGAGTCCAATCTAAAAGGATCCAGCACAACAGAGTCCAATCTAAAAGGATCCAGCACGACAGAGTCCAATCTAAAAGGATCCAGCACAACAGAGTCCAATCTAAAAGGATCCAGCAGAACAGAGTCCAATCTAAAAGGATCCAGCACAACAGAGTCCAATCTAAGAGGATCCAGCACAACAGAGTCCAATCTAAAAGGATCCATCACAACAGAGTCCGATCTAAAAGGATCCAGCACAACAGAGTCCAATCTAAAAGGATCCAGCACGACAGAGTCCAATCTAAAAGGATCCAGCACAACAGAGTCCAATCTAAAAGCATCCATCACAACAGAGTCCAATCTAAAAGGATCCATCACAACAGAGTCCAATCAAAAAGGATCCATCACAACAGAGTCCAATCTAAAAGGATCCATCACAACAGAGTCCAATCTAAAAGCACCCAGCACAACAGAGTCCAATCTAAAAAGATGCAGCACAAAAGAGTCCAATCTAAAAGGATCCAGCACAACAGAGTCCAATCTAAAAGGATCCATCACAACAGAGTCCAATCTAAAAGGATCTAGTACAAGAGAGTCCAATCTAGCAGGATCCAACGCAATAATATCAAATATAAAAGGATCCAACACAACAGAGTCCAATCTAAAAGGATCCAGCACAGCAGAGTCCAATCTAAAAGGATCTAGCACAATAGAGTACAATCTAACAATATAGCAACTAACAGCGTTCAATCTAGCAGAACCCAACACAACAGAGTCCATCCTAACAATACCCCTTCCTAACAGGGTCTAATCCATCATGGTCTAACCTAGCAAGGACTAATCCTTAGCAATTCTAGCCCAGACCCAGCAGTAGTAACCCCAACAGCATCCATCCTAGACTCTTTAAGACCCAGCTAGAACCCTTTAGTACCCAGCAAAATCTAACCAGTCCAACGAGTCCAGCAAATTGCTTTTACTGTCTGTAATGTGTCCGAGGACAACCTCCATGGCTGCCGGTCGTTACAGAAGAAGGTCTGATCCCATTAAACAATTTTCATTCGAAGTATCGGCGCCTGCGTCTTCACGGGCGCGGCATAAGCTGCAGGAAATTGCGCCCTCAGGGCGTCGTCCTCGATCAGCCCGTAGACGATTGCGTCTTCCGGACTTTGTGGATGGTTGGAAACGCTACTGTCGTTCATCTGTTATCTGCACAAGGTTACCGGGGGTTTGCGACTATGGTTATAAGTTACTCTCTTTAACTTCGGGACCGAGAACACGCGTGGAAATTAACGCCTGCACTCTTCGCTCTGTGAGGAATTTGAAATTTTTTAAGAGACCACGTAGTAGCACCATCGATTTAAATTATGCACGATCCACAGCACGATAGCGAACGCAATATCTCCGGAGAGAGATCAGGTGTCGAGGGAACGAGAATTTTCTGGTACGTTCTAAAGGAGTTGGAGCAGTTTACGTCACTGGGGCGCAGAACCCATTTCAGACGTTCCTGTTGGCCGGCATCAGATAAGCCAATCGGGAAACAAACTTTTCGGCAGTATCGTACCCTCTTCCCCGTTTTTCCTGCAAAGGAGCCTGCTCTCGCATTGTATCAGCGGCCTGATCTGGGAACTACCACGGCATATCCAGCGGTGCTCCTAATAACTTCCGGTTTCTTTAATTGAATTTGATCAAGTGCCGCAATCCCTGTCTCGCCCCTTGCGATTGTTAGCTCACCATTTGTTACGCCTCCTGTCGTCGTCAACGACGATTTACCGACGACACCACATTTGGTCCGAAATTATTTACACCTTGTTCGTTCACCTGTTCGAACCTCTAGATCATCCTGAAATTTCCTGAACACCTAAAAATTCCTGAACGAGCTTCGCTTCTTGATAGTTGCCCTAGAATTTATTCT
>CAJYYI030000419.1:0-10000 GCA_913789915.3 Sphecodes monilicornis
ATACGAACCCAGCGTGTTGCCAAAAAAGGTCGGATTTTCGCCTCTACTATACAAATAATTAAATATCAATGCAGCTGCTCCAATCTGTTTTTTTCGATCTGGCAGAGAACATCGATGACCACGAAGATCTATGATGTCCTGCAAGTGAATGTGTACATGTTAATAAGTTTATGTGTCTTATTATTAATTGTTATTTCTACTGAAATTTGATTTTTACTTCAACATGTGGAGCCCGATCAGTTGCTACGATGACGTCGGCGTAAACATACGGCGAATTATTTTTATTCAAATGGTGTTCGAAACAAAAAGTTGCGGGCAAAAGTTCACCGTCTTCCCATCCTTCGCTTGCTGGCAAGATAGCTAAAAGAAACAGCACCGAATGTGTATCAGCAAATTCACAACACAGAAGATTTATAAATTAAATAAATGAAAATAAAATAAATAAATAAATATACATAAGTTTAATATGATCTAAATAAAGTCGCGAAAGAACTTTTGGTTGAAAGAAACAGTTCTGAACGTGTATCAACAAATTCATAACGCAAAAGATTTTGCTCCATAAATATTATCATGATGTGTAAAAAATAAATATTAAACGTAATTTGATCGAAATCAAATTTCACAGCACCTTCTTCAGGTAACAGGAGTAAATGCAGAGTGTGCTAAAATTATGGGGAATGCGGACCATGCATACTTTTCATAGAAACATTAATCGAAAAGTGCTTTACTGATGGCAGTATCAACATACCGATATCAACGACATCCTTCGCAACTGGTCTATGGCTTCTAGGCTCGTACATCAATACGACTGGTTTTTCAGTTGCAACTTCGATAGCTTCCACAAGTACTTCGAACAATTCAATCGATAATGAAGGCACTAAATGAGTGGCCAACACAAGGGGACGTACACTTAAGAGTGGCTTCGACAAAGGGGGATACTTCCGTGGAACTGCAACATTTGTTGGATGTTGTCCATCCTGCAAGCCCATTATAAAGTAGCAATTCTTTGTTCACCGTGAAAATTAAAAAATTACGAATCAGTGCGTAAACAGTTGCTTCATACACTGCGGCGCATAATTATGGCATCACCCATATTTTTAACATTTTTGAACTTTGGAAGAATAATTCAGGAAAACCAAGTGCATGATATGATAGGACATGATAAAAAACAAACTTCACCTATAAAAAATATTGAACTTGCTGGGTGAATCGGTTGAATCGGTGCAAAAATATAGCACCACCTTCATTTCTAAAACACTTCAGAGATTTTCATGTCGCATTTTTATTTTACTGAGCAAGAATCTTTGTTAGTTAATTTATATAATGCCCAGCGGTAGTTACTGTAGACATAAAGTGCAAAGCACAATTTAAACATTTAGAGAATAAGATGTGGAAATTCGTAATATCGGAAGGAAACTCAGGCATTTCTATAAAGTTGTATCGTACTTTTTACGCGATCCTACTAATTGTAAGTATGGGAAGAACAAGAAAGGAGAGCCCAAAAGGAAGTTATGCCCTCGTAGAGAAAGGCAAGCTGTTAAAATTGCAAGTAGTACTTTGAAGAATTGTCAAGAAATGGTACAGGAATGGGAGTTTGAAGTTGCCGATTGGACCGTCCAATGTGTACTTAAATGCAATCCTAACAGTAAAAGATAAAAATTAAAGTCTGCACCTACGAATTGTTATCATGTATCTTCATTTTAATCATTGATGAAAGTGCATGAGAGCTGATATCGTATTGAATGTTCTCTATTTAATGTGGTTTTCTAGATAATTTTTTCCAACGAGAAGAAATTCAATCTCGATGATCCAGATGGATTTATTTCATACTGAAGGTACAAAATTAAAATTACGGAAATAAACGTAAAAGGAGAACGTCTCTTGTAGAGTACTTATCTAGCGGTCAACGTTTCGAATGTGGTCCTCCTTTGTGAAACAAAGTTAAACCCAGGACATATAGTTAATTTTAAAAATTATACATTCGTAAGAAATGAAAGACTTAATGTTAAACAGGCATATAGAGTCCGACCAGTTGAGCGGCATGAAGAGCACCAACTTTGAAGCCACCACAATTAAAATTAAGATCCATAATAACAATAACCTATTTATAGTATCAGGATACGCGACCAGTAGCTGCAAAAATGAATTTGTGGCAGAACTACACTCACTATTCGAAAAGCTCAATCTACAAAAATATAACAACTATTACCTTCTCGCGGACAATTTGAATGTCAAACACACCGCATGGAGTAATCCTATAAATTACCATAGAGGGGTAGCGCTGCTAGACTGGATATCGCAATCGCGAAATCAAATAGCATACAGAATTTCCCTGCTTCATACATTAACACCATCCTTCCCAAAAAGTGGGGGCTTCATCGACATCTGCATAGCCGGCATCAGACTACAATTCCACGTAAAATCATTCCGCGTAACAGAGATTACAACGACATCGACTTTGACAACCAAGAAATCCGCTTTAAATATAAACTAACACAATACGATAAAGAAATTATGGGAAAGCAGAAAATGTTCGAAAAATTGCATTTGGTCGGAATTTTGAAAAAATAGTAAAAGTTGCTTTTTACAAAGCGAGGACACCCCAAGTCCGTCAACACCAAGTTCACCCACCCCGGTAGAGCAACAACAGAAGACAGCAGGTATACCAATTTGGTTTTATTTTTTGTATACCAAAAAAACTACCAAAATATCGCGTTTCGGGAACGAGGACATGGAGCATTCCTCATCCTCGTTGCACAACCCCGCTGAGAAGTCGCAGGTACAGTCCGTACAAAGGACGGCAGAAAAGGAAGTGAAATCCGACAGTGCCAAGCCACCCTCCATCACAATCGTCGTACACGCCGCAAAGTCCACAATATTAGAAATAAAAAATGCAGGTATAATGAACAATTTTACGATAAAAAATATTGGCAACAACAAACATATAGTACAAACCTACAACATCGTTCAACATAAAAAATATGCATCTTATTAAAAAACAATAACGTAAAATTTTTCACTTACACGCCCAAAAATGAAAAATGCAAAACAGTTTTATTAAAAAACCTCGACGGTGACTTCGAACCGGAAGAAGTCTTAGAGGAATTAAAAGTTCAAAAAACAAATAAACTGAATTTCATAAGTGTAAATAAATTTAAAACCCGAAATTCAGTTAAGAACAATAAAAACTTGCCAATATTTTTAGTTAAGCTATCACCGGAAAGCAAAATAGAAAAATTAAAAAACATAAAAGTAGTGTTACACTCTGGAATGGAAAAGACATACAGATCACCCGATTCAAATTACACAAAAAAAATAAGCAACGACAAATTACTCGATACAGCAAAAATCATCCGTATAGATCTCTTTATGTTGAAATTAATTAGAAACCATTGGGCAAACATAAGAAACATTGAAAACAATAGTTTCATACATAGCTCCGTCTACCCCAACCCACAATATTTTGAAAAAAGCAGACAAACAGGTTACACCCCACCGGAAGCATTTATATATTTAGATAGCGCAGGACTCATACAGAACACTAACAACCAACCAATACTCTACCAATTCAATAGAAAAAATTACAATAAAAAAATCACATACAACAGCGATATAAGGTCTGGTGACCCAGATATGAGATTCCAGGACAAACTCACAAAACATGATTTAGAAGACAAACATAGAGACAACATCGAAAGATACTGGTGACTAGATAAAAACGCTATTTAACGCTATTTAACACGAAATGTATAAATACAAGTATGCGTGTTTACGCCGAACGTTGAATATGTGACATGTTTACATGTATAGATGTGTGTGTGTGTGTAAATATGTATATAAAATACATTCATAAGTTAGCTTATTCGCAATAATTTTACCAAAACCAAAGCTACTAAAAAGCAACCTAGATGTACCAACATTAAAATTAACTAAGCATGTTACTCCTCGATAGTATAGTGGTCAGTATCCCAGTATCCTTCCGACCTCCGTAGAGGCAAGACCTACCCTCGTCAGCGGGACACTGCCGTCAGGTAGTAGAAGGATAGTGTGAAAGTGCGTACTATACAGTGTCGGATCGTTGTGTTTTGTGTGCATAGTGCTTGCACAGAGTGCATAAATATAACAAATACCATTTGGAGGACGAAGTATTCTTCTACTTTATAAGTCAAAGTTATCCATTTCAAAATAAAAGTAATCCAAGACTTAAAATCGAGCGCGCGAACGCTCATCAAGCAGGGGCGCAAGCCCCTGCTAACAGTGATATAATTCCTGACCACGATGCAATGGAACAGAAAGGAATTAAAAAGTTCAGTGAGTTACCGTCCACTGCGAACGAGAAATCTAACACTGCAAATCGGGAATCGACATCAAAAACAGGGCCATATATAATTGCAAATAACAGTATAGATGACCTGGAAACGACCTGGCTGATAAAGCAAATATTAAGAATTAAGAATTCAAGGCGGATAAAGCCTCAGCCAAATTTAGAGAAAAAAGGTATACGGACTGGATCGTCCAAAGAAAATATAGATTTGGATAAAAATAAAAATCCAAACACCTCAGTAAACCGAGCGGAAGCAATGGAAGGTACTTTCACCGTGACTTACCATATGCAAGTAGAGTTGCTTAAGATAATTGAAAATCTAAATAATACGATAGAAAAATTGTCTAAGCAGCTTGAGGACGAACGAAATAAGCGCATGCTTCTGCCTGAGGTGGAGTACCTGAGTGGCAATAAATTTGCAACGCCAGCGGCCGAAGACCCTTCACCATCGTCGTTCGAGACAGTGGGACGCAAGGGCAAAAAGGACACACCGACAACAGGCAAAAAGAGGCAATACCCTCACCCAGATGACCAGCAACAGCATGAAGCCAAGAAGAAGGACGTCACCAAGTCACCACCGACGTTGTACAATGAAGGGAGGGATTTCCCAGTTCCGCTCGGGCATGGTATCATAGGCGTGCAGAAGCCCAAAGAAAATAGATCGTCCCCAATTAACATCACTGGGCAATCAACAAAGTCAACAATTGAAATGCTAAAACGGTCGGGTATCGTGAGTAGCTTTTATATAAAAAAGATTAATGTTAATAAGCAACTGTTACAATCAGATAATATTAATGATTTCCAAAAAGCGTGCATTATCTTGAAAAATAATAACATCCCATATTTTACATACACACCAAAAAACGAAAGATGTAAAATTGTTTTATTAAAAAAGTTAGGTAGCGATTTCGAACCCGAAGAAGTTTTGGCAGAATTAGTAAAGAATAAAATAGATGGACTCAACTTCATTAGTGTACATAAATTTCAAACCAGACATGCCATTAAAAACAATAGTAAACTACCAATATTTCTTGTAAAACTGTCACCTGATAGCAAAATAGAAAAACTAAGTATGATAAAAGTCTTGTTACATTCGGTTATATTGTAACCGGACTGTTACATATCGTCTCCTAACATCGTAGCGTATGGGTTTATCTGTGTGTGTCTGCGTATCCATACACGTAATATCCGTGTATGGATGGATGGATATATATAGATATAGGCAACTTCGTTCTGCCGTGCCCCACCACGGGTACCAATGCGTAGCGGCTATCCTTCTCATAGAGAGGGACCGACGGTATGCCCCCACACAGGCTGGTGTGCGCGCGCATCGATCCCCTCTCGAGTGAATCGAAGGACGGATTAACAGCTGTCGAACAGTACCGAGAGGGTGCATATTCCACAGGAATTACGAAAGTTTCAACGTTAATTGTCTCATCAAGTCAGCTTAGAATTCAGATCACATAAGATCAAGTCAAAAGGGAAAAGCACCGGGTTATACTAAGATCTCGAACGATTATCCGCCGTCTTCAATCTCCATCGTATAAACTCACATCCTCGTACAGATATCGGAGGTGAGGACCAGGGTTACGCACTGCCTGATCCGAAGATGTTTCTGTGCGTGTTTGTGAGGTTCTGACGGGTAGGCGGAAGTCGTTGCCATCCGGAGCACTCCGGCCGGAACGTTCGTCTGTCCTACACTGTTGGTCGTCGCGGCGTAAGAGATCGCAACTTCTCGATCCAATATAACTCACACGCACGTTTGGATATCGGAGGTGAGGCCCAGGGCTACGCACTGCCTGACCCAAAGATGTTTCCTAACGTGTGTTTGAGCATCTAGCGGCAGACAGTGGTTGTTCTCATCCGGAGTGATCCGGCCGTGCCAACTGTCTGTTCCTGTCGTTAGCGCGCCGTACATATAAACGATCGGATTAAGTACGATCGAGGCTGGTCTACCGAACACCGGAGATCTCTCCGAATCCACTTCGGTGCTGAGGTTTGAACTCTTGGGTGTCGCGGGTCAGTCGAGGTCTAGTACGGGTCTCCATTCACGCAAGTCATCCGAAACTCGGCCGATTGCGTGGGTGCTGCGGCCGGTCCTCAATCGTTCGCGTCGGGTTGCAAAGCGAGACAGATTAACAGCTGTCGGATTTCATAAAGAAGGTGCCTATCTCACACAATCAAGTTAGATTTCTCGAATCGACAGAATAACGAACAAAGACGCCCAAACGTAGGGTCATTCCTTGACACATAAACAAGGAACGCGTCCGTCGTACACGCAAATCCCAACCGTCGAAGGATTTGCCGTGTTTACCGTGCGACCGGGTTCTCTGCGCAGTCCAGGCGTTGGCCGTCGCACGCGGAATTGGTACTGGTCGCTGCGAATCAAAATACATTTTCTTTTGCGGATTCTCTTTCAACGAGATATAGATACATATATATATATATATATATATATATATATATATATATATATCCGCACCCACTTCAAATATCTTCGTTTTTCTCAGGAGGTCACTCCAATAAGGCAAAGTCCTAGCTTGCGTTGCCATGCAATGTCGTCGCGTTTATCGTACCTATCAGAGTTTATTGTACAAAACCTGCATCTAAGTGCAGTCCTTCGCTCTGTCGAAGGGTGAATCAATGTAAGCGTTGCGGTATAACGTTCGCGTTCTGTCGGGCCGTCGCAAGCGGTATTGTTGCGTTTACCGTATTGAGCAAGGTTTCATTGTATAAATTTTTCACCTATCTGCGATGCTTCGCTCGGTCGAGGGATAAAAAGATGTAAAACTCAGCATTGAATATACTCTCTTTCTACCAGATTCCACTGTTTAATTATTTGAACGCCACTCCAAATATCTCCGCTTTCCAGTGCCTGGAGGCACGAACCGCGTCTCGCGAACAGATTACCTCACGAGACCACGGGGGGTAGTAACCGGCCCCATAGCATCGATTCTAGAGTCTCTTGCCATCAAATTGATAACGGCGATTAGAAACGCCCGAACGAGCGGTTACAATATCTTGGGAAAAGTTAAACAAAAGTAGTCAAAGCGAGTGTAGGTGATGCCAAAGGATTGGGCATGCGGCGGCAAATTGTAATCTAGATTACAAGTGCGTCAAATGCGACGAAAAGCACAACCCGGGGGAATGTAAGTTTCCTCCACTAAATCACGAAAACAGGACGGAAAATATTGATAAGCCGTATTGCGATCATTGCAAAAGTTACGGACACCCGGCATCGTATAGAGGCTGTCCAAAACTTACGGAGATCTGGAATAGAATAGCGGAAAAACGAGGGAAACAATTAATAGTTAAGCAAAAAAACTAGATAGCATATACAAACTAGTCAACCCAAATACCTCATTCAGCGATGTCGTTGCAAATAAAAGAAGCGCGCCTCCTCTGTCGATTCCTCAAACTCAAAAAGAATCGCAATTCATTGGCACCTCGCAGTCATTCGTATCCCTCAATAATCCGGTGCCATCACTGATGGAGGAAATAAGAAAAACGATCGCGGATACAGTAAACGCCCGTAAAATAAATTCCATAGCGGATATACTAAACATAGATCTGTAAGTTAAATGGCGGTCACAATTAGCAACAAAGTTTTAGTTAGTAGTTTAAATATGATGTCAATAAACGTCAATTCATTGATCACAAATGAAAGAAGAGCATCGCTCGGTGATTTTCTGGAGTTGCACAATCCAGATGTTTTGTTATTATGCGAAACGAAACTAAACCCAAGTCACAAACTCTCATTCAGAAATTATAACATGATCAGAACGGACAACCCAAATGCTAAACAGGGTGGGGGAACTGCTGTTATAATCAGAAAAGATTTTAAATTCAATTCAAGGGATATTAGTTACGATCAAACAAACCCGAGTTTCGAATGTACGATAATGGAGACGAAACTGCCCGATAACGAAAAATTCTTCTTAGTAGCTGCTTACGCAACGAGTAGCTGCAAAAAAGAATTTATGCAAGATCTCAAATGCCTTTTTGATCAATTAAATTTGAATAGCACTAAGAACTATTACATCATTGCTGGCGATTTTAATGCGAAACATAAGTCATGGGGTAACCCTTTAAACAATAAGAGAGAAACTTCCTTATATCTATGGCACCAAGAAAGTCAGGTTGCATTCAGAACCAGGTTGCTCAGAACAGAAACTCCATCTTTTCCAAACAGTAATTCATATCTGGATCTTTGCCTAGCCGATAGCGCAATTAAGTTCCATGATCTGGTTTCGGGTAATGTGAAATGTCTGGATTATGACAGTGATCATAAAGCAATGCAAATGCAAATCTCCATAGAATCTCACCCCCTACTAGCTTTCTAGGAAAATAATTTAACACGAAAAAGGAACTTCAATAAAGTTGACTGACCACGTTTCAAAAAGTATTTGCAAGAAAATCACAATGATTACGATATTTCAAATGACAGAAACCTAAACAGAGAAGAAACAGACAGTTATTTAGTACAATTGAACGAGCACATTATCGAAGCTATAGATAACACGGTCCCTTGTTACAACTTTAACCAAACATCCACAGACAAGTACATTACACCGCTCATTAAAAAACTTAGAAAAGAAAACAGTTATATGATCACCCAACTAAATAACATTTCGAAAAATAATACGACATCATTAGTGGAAGAGATCCAGGTTAAAATATTGAAAACATTATTAAAGAGCATTAGGCATAAAATAAAACTAGCTTTTCAGACATCTGTAAGCAACCACTGGGAGAAAAAATTACAGATATATCGACACATAATTCAAAAGACCTGTTTCCAGAAATAAATAGGATTTTTAGACAAAAAACACATAGCACAATAGAAACGTTAAAAAATCCACAGAACTCCCATGCTCTTCTTCTAGATGCAAATGTAAATATAAATTCACTGCAAAAGGATAACGACAACAACTTTATCATCAACAAAACAATAGACAAATTAAACATCATAGGCGCGCACTTTCAGAAAGTTCATTTACAGAATGACTTTTGGGAAAGACGCAACTTTCTAATATCGTAAATCAAAAAATCAATAGTTTAAAGTAGGAAATTGAATCTGACAAACAAAATGTCCATACTATTTGTAATTTTTCGCTTCAAAATACGTCTGATAACCCGGATAGTTCGTACATCCCACCAAATTATTTTACTAATGCACTCAAGTTAAGCCTCACGTTCCGTAATCTCAATGGAAAGAAATCAGCCAGCTTTGATGAGATACCTAATATAGTCCTTAAAAACTTGCCGACACGATATATATATATATATATATATATATATATATATATATATATATATATATACTACTACTACTACTCAATTATATTTAATAACTGCCTAAATTTATTATATTTTCCTGCTTTGTGGAAAACTGCTAAATTGATCACGATAAAGAAAAAAGATAAGCAAGGAAGCAACCCTACCAGTTATCGGCCTATTAGCCTACTACCTAATATTAGCAAAGTATTCGACACCATTGTCAATGATGCAATCAATAATCACTGCATGTGAAAATATATTTCCAGAAATTCAGTTTGGCTTCAGACATAAACATTCTACCGTACATGCCATATCCAAGTTCACGTCCGACATATGTTGGGCTAGAAATGCTGGTGACTGCGTTGGTGCTTGTTTTATTAACCTTGAAAAGGCATT
>CAJYYI030000419.1:12500-24508 GCA_913789915.3 Sphecodes monilicornis
TAATTGCAATCTTGACTACCGTTGTGTCAAATGTAACGTGCCCTATAACCCGGGTGAATGTCCACGCTCCTCCTCCGAACAGTCAGGTAGTCAGAACTCTGCAGACCCTTACTGCATAAATTGCAAAAGTTTCGGACATCCAGCCTCGTGTACCCTATGGTACCGCTACCCGCAATACCACGAATCAACCAGAAATACAGGATATACACCCCCAGAATCATTCATACACGTCGACAGCAACGGACTGATACAAGACAATTGCAAACAACCAATCATATACCATTATAACAGAAAAACATACGACAAAAGATTAGCCTACGACAACAACATCACCTTCGACCACCTAGAAATGCGCTTTCGATATAAGTTAACAAAATATGACAATGAGATCGTCGCGAAGGAAGCCCCAGAGAAGTTCTGGTGATTCCAAAAATAGGTAGCAACCATAAGTAGAAATAACAAATGTTAAAGCAGCGTTCCGTCCTCGATAGTATAGTGGTCAGTATCCCAGTATTCCTTGAACCTTCGTCGGGGTAAGACGTGTCTAGAGAGCAGTCAGCGACTTAGGTAGCCGAAGGGAAACGTAGTAAAAATACGAAAGTGTGGAACACGCGCAACGAAACTCAGTTACAACGTGCAGTGCTCGTGTAAATTCATAGTGATAGCGCACAGCTAACAGGTCAAAAAGTGGTAATTCTTTTGATTATAAAGTGTGTAAATATATACCGAACCGAAAAGACAGATACTAACAATATCTAACAATGTCATCAAATAATTTACCATCTAAGGATACCGCAAAAATCCCGGACTCAATAAAAAAGATAATAGAACAATGCAACACAGACAACAGCCTCGAAGATCCACAGACTGCGCAGATAATAAAACAAATACTGAAAAACAACGATATTACTAAACGGATGAATCCGTCACCAAATCTATTGAAGAAGAAGAAAGTCACCATCACGGGTATATCAAAAATAATTCAAGAGACTCCAGACATGGGAAAAATAAAGAATGGAAAAGCAACCAATCAATCGCCAACCGAAGAGGAACGCAAGACGAACCCAAATAAAGAAAACGGCCTTCTAAAACTCATAGAAAACTTAAACAAAACAATAGAAAGATTATCAGACAACTCGAGGAAGAACGCCTGAAAAATAGTAACGAAAACCAAAGAAACTTTCTACACGACAACAGATATGCAACGCTGGACGACGAACAGTACCCTCCTTTGTTTAAAACGGTAGAACAGAAGAAGAGGAAGACCCCAGTGACGACAGGTCAGAAAAGGCCCAACCCGTGCGAGGACAACCAAAGCGCACCGAAGAAGAAGGACACGGAGTATCCATCATCCTCGGCGCACAACCCCGCCGAGAAGTCACAGGTACAGCCCGTACAAAGGACGGCAGGAAAAGAAGAGAAATCCGAAAGCGCCAAACCACCCCCCATCACAATCACCGATCAAACTGCGAAAACCATCATAAATTCAATAAAAAATGCAGGTATTACAAACAATTTCACATTAAAAAATATTGGAAACAATAAACACATATTACACACGCAAAACATAGTAGAACACAAGAAAATATGTATCCTACTAAAGAACAACAACTGCCAATTCTTTACGTACACACCTAAGAACGAAAAACACAAAATAGTTTTACTAAAAATTATAGATGGCGATTTCGAACCAGAAGAAATCATAACGGACTTAGTTAATCAAAAAGTAGAAGATTTAAAGTTTATAAGCATTAACAAATTCAAAATGCGAAACTCCATCAAAACCAATAGAAGCCTGCCAATATTTTTAGTCAAGCTGTCGCCAGACAGTAAAATTGAAAAATTAAAAAACATTAGGATAGTGATGCACTCTGTAATCACTTGGGAAAAACTAAATAAATCAGTACAAGTACAATGCAGAAGATGCCAAAGAATAGGACACGCCGCGGCAAACTGTAATTTAGAATATAGATGTGTAAAGTGCGCCGAGAAACACAACCCGGGCGAATGCAAACTCCTCCCGTTAGAGGACAAGAATAGAACCGAAAACATAGATAAACCATACTGTGTAAATTGTAAAAATTTTGGACATCCAGCTTCATACAGAGACTGCTCAAAGCTTAAAGAAATCAAACAAAAAAAAAAGATGCAAGAAAAGAAAACATACAATTAGAGAAAGACAGGAAACAAAAAATTCAAATCAAAACTAATTTCGTTAAACCAGGAATTTCATTTAGTTCGATCATATCAAACAACCCCACAAAAATCCATCACCGTCAGACCACTCAGATCAAACACCCACTCCCCAACAACCCGGTAAACCAATTAACACAAAGCACACTACTTGATCAAATCAAACAAATCATAGAAACCACGGTAAATAGACAAACATCACGCTTTTTATCACAAATACAAGCAAATAGCAATAGAATAAACACAATAGCCGACGCATTAGACATTCAAATTTAAATGGCTGCAGACGCTAATCAAAATAACACTATTGGGATAATACCCCACCACTCCCTAAAAATCATAGAAATAAATGTTAACTCGCTAATAACAAACGAGCGTAGAGCATCCCTATCAGATTTTCTCGAAGAGCATAACCCGGACGCGGTCCTACTCTGCGAAACCAAATTAAATTTTAGACACCGCGTCAGTTTTAAAAATTACACATTCCTTAGAAATGACAAGCCAAATGCCAAACAGGCTGGGGGAACAGGCATCTTAATTAAAAACAATATAAAATTCAAGCACATCCAGCTAGACTACCTCGAATCAACGACCTTTGAAACAATCATTATACAGCTAAAAATTCGACAAAGCAACCTATTCCTAATAGCAGCATATGCCACCAGTAGTTGCAAGAAAGAGTTCATGGCAGAGCTTAAACTCATCTTTGAAAAATTAGAGCTACAAAAAACAAATAACTATTTCCTAATAGCTGGAGACCTAAATTCTAAACACGCAGACTGGAACAACCTCATAGACAACAAAAGAGGAATCTCATTAAAACATTGACTACACCAAAATCAAATTGAATACAAGATTTCACTCTTAAATACAGCAGTTCCATCTTTTCCAAAAAGCGGCGCCTTCATTGATATTTGCCTAGCAGACAGTAGAATTAAATTCCACAACCTCCCCACCCCTGGAAGATTAGAATTACACGATTACGACAGTGACTATAGAGCAGTTATAATGACAATCTCCCTCAACAACGACGAACCCATGGAAATTGACGAACCAAACCCAATTATCAAATATAACTTCAACAAAGCTGACTGGAAAGAATTCAAAACCTGTTTAACGGAAATAGACGACACAGACATACCAAACACGAGAAACCTGACAATCAACGAAATCGACAATTACATATAGAAATGAAATGAAAATATCAACACCGCTATAGACCGCACAATACCGCGCATCACAAACGACTACAACTCGACAGACAGATACATTACCACAACCATAAAGAACCTTAGAAAACTAAAAAGCTCACTAATAACAAGACTAAACAGGCTAACGACAATTAACAACTACACCCCCAGAAATGACTCACAAATAGCCCTGCTCAAATATGCACTAAAGAAAGTGAGATACGAAATCAAGAAGGCCTTCTATAACTCAGTAAGCAACTACTGGAATAACAGAATATCGAAAATTGCAATACACAAACCCAAAGAACTGTTCCCGGAAATAAACACGATCTTTCGTTCAAAAAAACTCGACACTATAGACACATTAAAAATCCACAGCACCAATACAGAAATGATCACGAACGCTGACATAGACCGTAACAACATACAGATTGACGATGACGCCAATTTACAAATCCTAGACATAAACGACAAATTAAATGTCCTAGGTGCACACTTTGAAAAAGCGCACACACAAAACAACCACATGGGTAAACCACAACTAACGAACATAATCCTACAGAAAGTAAAAACAATTAAAACCGAAATAGACGAAGACAGACGCAATGACAGAACGGTATGCACATTCTCCGATACGAACAAAGTCGACAACCCAGACTCCGACACAGTCCCACTAAACTTTTTCACATCAGTTTATGAACTTAATTTCACACTAAAAAAGCTAAATAGCAAAAAGTCATCCAGCTTCGACAACATCTCCAACATCGCGCTAAAATACCTACCACCTCTTTACATTTACAATTATAGCGTAATATTCAACAATTGCCTAAAGAGAGCGTACTTTCCCGCAGCTTGGAAAACGGCCAAACTAATAGCCATTAAAAAGAAAGGAAAGGACAGCAGTGACCCGTCCAGTTACCGGCCAATTAGCCTTCTTCCAAATATAAGCAAAATATTCGAAGTTATTATAAACAAATCAATAGATTCTTACTGCACAGACAATAATTTAATACCTGAAACCCAATTTGGATTCAGATTCAAGCATTCGACAGTTCACGCAATCACCAAATTCACCTCGGATATATGTTGGGCCAGAAATGCCGGTGACTGCGTCGGGGCACTGCTTATAGACCTAGAAAAGGCTTTTGACACGGTCTGGCTGGATGGGCTTTTTTTCAAAATAATGAAAAAAAATTTCCCAATGCATCTAACAAAGTTGATATGGAATATGGTAAATGATAAATCATTCTACGTCACCGAAGGTCATAATACCTCCTCCAAAATATTCAAAGTCAAGAATGGACTACAACAAGGAACCGTCAATTCCCTCATCCTGTTCAGCCTATTCATGAGTGACCTGTTGCAAATGTACGGCTTAAATAATGACAACGACACAGGTGCCATAGCTTATGCAGACGACCTCTTAATATACATATCAGCGACGACAGACCATCAAGACTAAAAACACAACTACAGGACATATTTAATAAAATTCAGGACTACTTTAATACGTGGAGAATAAAAATAAACATAAACAAATGCGAGACTAGAATAGTTATACAAAAAGAGTAAGCAACCATAAACTATTAGATAAACCAGACATTATCCGCATCGACCTCTTTATGCTAAAATTAGTAAGAAACCATTGGGCAAACATCCGAAACATAGACAACAATAATCTCATACACAGCTCAGTCTATCCCAACCCGGAATACTTCGAAAAATCTAGACAAACAGGATACACACCACCGGAGTCTTTCATATACCTCGATAGCACAGGTCTCATACAGAACGCCAATAGCCAACCAATACTCTACCATTACAATAGAAAAAACTATAATAAAAAAATAACATACAACAGCGACATAAGACTAGACGATCCAGAAATGAGATTCCTATACACGCTCACGAACCATGACCAAAAGATACTGGTGGCTAATAAAAAACGCCAGTTAATTAGTTAGTTAGTTAATCAATTAATAATCTCGCCATTAAAAATTCGCGCCATCGAATTCCTTTTAAGTATAACTATGTATATGTGTTTACGCTGAATGTTGAGTGTGATATATATACATGTATAGTTGTGTGTGCGTAAATATGTACATACAATATATTCATAAGCTAGTTTAAGATACGCTTGTGGCGGCGACAAGCTGGCGCCACGTCTCCGCCATGCGTTTACTTTAAGTCGAAAGAGTGTCGAATGAATGGACCGGGCTGCGTGCTGTGCGATAGCGTCGAGTGGATGTTTGAACGATTGGGTCGAGTGTCTCGTAGGGTGACTGCGTTTGGTTTTAGTTTAGAGTGAAAGCGATCTGTGAGAATGAGAAAGAATGATTTTCCGTTGGAATGCATCTGCGAGCGAACGTTTAGTTTGTAAGCTAGTTCGGTAAGAGAATTCGTCGAGAGCGGTCGTCGCGAGCTACGCGGGTTGTACCGACCGTCTCTCAGTAATAAAGCAAGTTCTGCTAACACGTGTCTCAATTTATTCCCGAAAGCGATCACACTCACCTCATTGGTGACCCCGACGTGATCCTTCAGGAATGAACGTCGCGAATTTTGCAGTCGCATGTCATTCGCGTGTTTGGTGGATGTGAATCGCGTGTATTCGGACATGGACACGGTTTCGCCTAGTGACACTCTGACAACGTGCGTAGTGCGAAGAGTGCCGGCGTGTATATATTTTGTACATAGTTTTTGTATATATCTTAGTTCATAGTTTTTAATAGTGTTAAGACAATGGCAACGCCGGTCGAGTCGTCCGCGGCGGTCAATCGCGTCGCGGTCAAGATACCGGAGTTTTCGCCGGCCGACCCAGAACTGTGGTTCGCGATGGTCGAGAGGAGTCTGGACGCGAGCGGTGTGACGACCGAAATGACAATGTTCGGGTACGTTTTGGGAGCGTTGAAACCGGAATATGCTGCGGAGGTCCGCGACATCATTCTGGCTCCCCCAGCTCAGCCGTACACAAAGCTCAAGGCAGAGCTTATTAAGCGAATCGGTTCATCGCAGGAGCAGAAGACTCGGCGCTTGCTGGAGCACGAGGAGATAGGCGACCGGAAACCTTCGCAGTTTCTACGCCACTTGCGGACTTTGGCAGGAACGACCGTATCGGACGAGATCCTGCGTACCCTGTGGTTGGGACGGCTCCCCGCGAACATGCAGGTCATCCTGGCGACGCAGCGGGACGTTGAACTCGACCGAGTTGCCGACTTGGCCGACACCATCGCCGATACAATGGGCCCACGTGCGCAGGTAGCTGAGGCCTCTGCGCGTCCCTCCGTGCCGCCGTCTGCAGGACTGTGCGACGTCGAAGCACAGCTGTGCATGAAGATGGCACAGCTCACGGCAACGTTCCAGCAGGAGCTTGCCGCGTTTCGACGCGAGATGAATTCGGGTCCGCGACGTTTCGAACAGCGACGAAACCCCCCAGGCCGCGCGCGATCGCGATCGGTTAGTGTGGACCGAGGAAGCCGTCGCGGCTTTCGCCGAAGCGAAGGAAAGTTTGAGGCAGGCAGCGTTGTTAACGCACCCGAGGGACGACGTTCCACTCGCTCTTTTCTGCGACGCCTCGGATTTCATCGTCGGAGCGGCGCTGCAGCAACGCATCGGTGAAGATTGGCAGCCGTTGGCCTTCTTCTCCAAGAAGCTCAGTCCCACCGAGCGAAATTACGGTGCATACGATCGAGAAATGTTGGCCATATACCTGGCGATTAAACATTTCAGGCACATGGTGGAGGGGCGAACCTTCACGGTATACACGGACCACAAACCGATCACTTTTGCTTTTCAGCAAAAGCCCGAGAAATGTACACCCAGGCAATTCAGGTACCTGGATTTCATCGGGCAGTTCACCACCGACATCCGCCACATCGCCGGGGAGAAGAACGTCGTCGCCGACGCGTTATCCAGGCTGGAGGAAGTCGTGGAATCGTTCAGCTACGCCGATCTGGCGGAGTCGCAGCTGCACGACGCGGAGCTTCAGGCGTATGTGCGCGGTGACATTGCGAACAATTTACGTCTCCAATGGATACGCTTGGCCGGTTCGGACATCGAAGTAGCCTGTGATGTGTCGTCGCGAACTTCGCGACCGTTCGTCACGGCACCATTCAGACGAGCAGCATTCAACTCTGTGCATCGCCTGGCGCATCCAGGGGTTAACGCGACCGTAAAACTTGTGACGGAACGGTATGTGTGGCCGTCTGTAAAAGCCGATTGCCGGAATTGGGTTCGTGGTTGTGTTTCGTGCCAGCGTGCTAAAACGAGCAGACACGTTTCCGCGCCGCCGGGAAGTTTTAACGTGCTGACCGGAAGATTCGAACACGTGCACATAGACATTGTGATTCTTCCGGTCTCAGAAGGGTTCAGGTATTGTCTGACCTGCGTCGACCGGTTCACGCGGTGGCCCGAGGCTTTCCCAATTCGGATTTTACAATTTTACGAGGGTTGGATTTCCCGGTTCGGGACCCCGCTGCGCGTGACGACCGACCAGGGTCGACAATTTGAGTCGCGTCTGTTTCAGGCCTTGTCGCAGCTAACAGGTGCAACTCATTGGCGGACAACGGCCTATCATCCAGCGGCAAATGGAATGGTGGAGAGATTCCACCGCCAATTCAAGGCAGCAATCCGCTGCCAGCAGAACGTCCGCTGGACGGAAGTCCTTCCCACCATCTTGCTGGGCATCCGCGCAGCCTGGAGGGAAGACTTGCAATCTACCGCAGCGGAGCTGGTCTACGGCGAGACGCTGCGCCTACCAGGGGAATTCCTGGCACCACGCAGAGACGGAGAGTCGCAGCCGCTGCCAGGGGATTTCGTCGCGAGGTTGCGCGGGCATTTCGCGACCCTCGCTCCGACGCCTGGCAGTAACCATACCGCGAAACGAGTTTTCGTTTTTAAGGATCTCGCTACGGCGGAGCACGTGTTCCTGCGGAACGACACCGTCCGAGGAATCCTCCAGCCGCCGTATGACGGTCCATACAAGGTCCTCGGCAGAAGGGATCGGACCTTCTCGCTGTGTATCCGCGGCAGGCCAGTCACCGTCACCGTGGATCGTCTGAAACCGGCGTACTTGCTGGCCGCGGATCCAACGCCGCTGACGACAACTGGGGCAACGCGGCCAGCGTTACCTGGACAGTCCGAGGTACCACCGTCACCTACACCGATCGAGCTCACGGGGCAGCCGTTCCGCTCATCGCCAACATTGCAGGAGTCGGCGCTGCCGCCTACCATCTTGCGAGCAACAAATGCGGGCACACGCACTACACGGTCCGGTAGGAGGGTACGATTCCCGGACCGATTACAAATATCGTGATTGAGTCAATCACTGGCGGGGGGGGGGTGATGTGGCGGCGACAAGCTGGCGCCACGTCTTCGCCATGCGTTTACTTTAAGTCGAAAGAGTGTCGAATGAATGGACCGGGCTGCGTGCTGTGCGATAGCGTCGAGTGGATGTTTGAACGATTGGGTCGAGTGTCTCGTAGGGTGACTGCGTTTGGTTTTAGTTTAGAGTGAAAGCGATCTGTGAGAATGAGAAAGAATGATTTTCCGTTGGAATGCATCTGCGAGCGAACGTTTAGTTTGTAAGCTAGTTCGGTAAGAGAATTCGTCGAGAGCGGTCGTCGCGAGCTACGCGGGTTGTACCGACCGTCTCTCAGTAATAAAGCAAGTTCTGCTAACATGTGTCTCAATTTATTCCCGAAAGCGATCACACTCACCTCACGCTTAACATTAATTGTTCTAACGAAACCAAAGTTACCAAAAACAACTTAGATGTACAAACATTCAAATTAAATAAGCAAGTTACTCCTCGATAGTATAGTGGTCAGTATCCCCCCAGTCGCTCGCCAACCCTTGTAGGAGTCGAACGTGCTCTCACGACCGCTCCGCAGGTATAACGAAAAGCAAGCGCGAACCATCCCCGAGTCAAACGCTAAGTGAACAGTATTTACAAAGTGCACGGTACAGTGATCCGTAGTTTCACTGTTTACAACTATAAAAATCACCACAGTGCAAAAATAGAAGAAACAAAGTTCCCGAAGGGGGATATCCTCCCAGCATCCACAGTAGGGGCAGAATCTGCATCATGTGATTCGACAGCCGCAACATTAAACAAATCAACACCACAGGCAGTGTCAGGCCGACTTGCTATAAAACTAGAAAAGTTGGAAAAATTAGACAATGCAGCATTTGTTGCACACGTCAAAAACAATATAATAATGAAAAGTAACACGACGAAAAGACTAATCCCGACGCCAAAGATTATCAATATAATAAGAGCTAAAGAGAAAGGCACATCGTTATCGTCCCACACTACAGTGAACACAGAAGAAAAAAAAGAGACGATGGAAAAGACCCTTCCATCTTACGAGGAGTTAGGTACTGATATTTGGTCCCCTCGGGGTTTCAAATCCATTTTACCATTCTCCCCCTTCTTCCACTTTGTCCACTCTCACCTAACGCTAATGTTCAGCCTATTTCAGCCTACTTTTCAGCGGGACCTACTGTTTATTACGGTGGGTTCCGAACCACCAATGGTCAACGACGCAGTATAATATCACATAGAAGAATATTTCCATTGGTGACGGCGGTGGGATTTGAACTCACGACCACATTGTTTGTAGTCGCGCGCTCTATCCACTGAGCCACTGCGCGCCCTATCTTACGAGGAGTTATTAAACTCAAACAGAAACCTTCTACAAATTGTAGAAAAATGATCAACGCAATTAAAGGAAGCGTTAGACAAACTACAGACCGCCGAGTCAAAAAAGACCAGCATATTGGAGCCTATGGACTCGAGCAGCACCGACCTGGAGCCAACCAATGCAGAGAACAATGGGCCCCGGACAAAAGTTACTTCCCCATGAGAAGAAGGACGAACGGCCTCAACCACACCCAAGCTACCTGAACCTAACGTTCAGCGGGCGAAAAGCCGAGCACCAGCAACCCCTACTCGGACATGTGAAAATCCTCCGAGCAGCAGAAAAAGACAGATACATTAACTGAGAAAACGCATTTCGGAATATCCGAGACACCCACAAACAGAAAAAATACAGACAATACTAAAAAACAGAAACCCCCACCAATCATTTTGCACATAGACTCAAACAATGAAACAATAAACTTATTAAAGCAAAAAATTAGAGATTTCCACATAAAAAGAATAAATAACAACAAACAAATCCTTCAAACAAACACAATAGAGAACTACAAAATACCTTGCGAGACTATTAAACAAAACAATATAAAATTCTTCACATATACACCAAAATCTGAAAAAAAACATAACAGTCTTATTCAAAAATTTAGAAGGACATTTCGAAACTCAGGAAGTACTAGAAGCTCTTAAAGCAAAACAGGTCGAACAACTGCAATTCGTAGCAGTTAAAATATTTATCACAAAACGCGCTGCGGAAGAGAAACACGTGCTACCTACATTTATAGTTCAATTCTCGCCGGACAGCAATATAAATAATTTGAAACGAATCCAAACAGTTCTATATAACACCATTAAATTGGAGAAAATTATAAAGAAGGACCGCATTCAATGCAAGAGATGCCAAAGAATAGGTCATGTAGCTTCTAACTGCAATCTCGATTACCGCTGCGTAAAATGCATCGTGCCACACAACCCTGGTGAATGCCCACGCTCCGCCGAGTCGATGGACAGGCAGGACCCCTCCGGCCCTTACTGCATAAACTGCCAAAGCTTCGGACATCCGGCCTCATACAGAGGATGCCATAAAATTAAAGAATTTAAACAAAAAATCGAAGAAAAAAAACTAGCTATAGCGAGCCAACCCACCCCCGATCCACAGAAAATAGACAACGTAACCTTTACGGACCAAAACCTTTTACTCACTCAAATTAAAAGAACTATAGAAACCGTAGTATCCAATCAAATGTCCCGATTCTTCGAACAACTAGAATCTAATAGCAACAAAATTAACATAATTGCCGAAGCACTCGACCTCGAACTGTAACATTCAATTTCTCCAACAATATCAGCACACGACACAACAATGCAGAGAAAATCCGATGCAACAAACTTAGAATCACTGAAATTAATGTAAATTCATTAATATCATACGAAAGAAGGGCGTCTCTTGCAAAATATCTAGCGTCCAATGATCCGGATGTGGTCCTTCATTGTGAAACGAAATTAAGCCCAAGACACGTAATCAGGTTCAAAAATTACACACTGATAAGAAACGATAGGTTCAATGCTAAACAGGTTGGGGGGACAGACATCCTAATAAGAAACAACATTAAATTCAAGTCTATCCAGCGGGGCAGAGTCATGAGCGAGCTTCATGAATTATTTGAAAAACTAGAAGTACATAAAAACAACAATTTCTACCACCTCGCGGGCGATTTAAACGCCAAACATTCCGCGTGGAGTAATCCCATAGACAACCATAGAGGGGTAGCGCTTCTGAATTGGATATCGCGAAACCAGATAACATATAGAATCTCCCTGTTTCACACATTAACTCCATCATTTCCCAAAAGTGGAGCCTTCATTGACATCTGCATAGCTGACAACAGATTACAATTCCACGATACACCCGCATACGAGAGACTCGACACTACCGAATACGACAGTGACCATAAAACAGTGAACATGAC